>CM046353.1:17903250-18135938 GCA_025403435.1 Artocarpus heterophyllus
TTTAGGATCCAGTGCTTCACGGCTCACGGTGGAACTAATCTTCCTTCTTCCACGCTGATCCGCGCTCTTGAGAATGCATTTCATAGTTTAGGATCTAGTGCTTCGCGACTCACGGTGGAACTAAAACGGCACGATCTGCACCGTTAATTGCATGATCGAACGGCTACAAGAGATAGCATAATTGTGCCCAGGTGGGACCAATAGGACCGAGGATGAATACCGTTAGATTGGTCATGGTCAGCTCATCCAACGGCTAGAAAAAGGGATGCACGTGGCGTCGATCGCACGAGATCGAAAACTATCTGAGATTCCCTCTGACGCGCCTACAGCGCCAATCAGAAAATGACATGTGGACCGCACTGCGAGATTCCGCTGACGCACCGGATGACGCATTGACACGCGTCTCTTTCTCGGACGGCTGAGATTGATTTGGCAGTTGATCGAACGGTTAGAAACTCGCCACATGTCCCATCTAGATGAATCTGAATATTTTAAGGATTTTTTATGCATTTGATGTCCAATTTTGTCCGTTTTGGTGTCGTTTTGCTCTGTTTTTCCTCCAGATTTCAAATCTAAAAATCACAAACACATTATTTTACAAACATAATATTTAAAAAAATATTAAAAATATTTATTTTACATTAAAACACACAAAAATAAATAAAAACTCCTAAAATTTCCAGTCTCTTACGGTTTGATACAGATATAATTTTTATGACTTGAAAATATTTTTTAGAAATTACTAAAAATATAATAGAACATATATACAAACTTAAAACACACTATCAAACACTTTAAAACTCAAAATAAAATAACCGCATTATTTTTACGGCTTTAACTATTTACAGATTAGACACTTATTTAACACTCTAAAATGACTCTAAAAATTACTAACAATTCTATTAAACATAAAAACACACGAAAAATACATTTTTAAACACATTTACACACTAAGACATAAAAATACTTATTAACACAAATGCTACTAATTAGAGGATTCAATGAGAAATAAAAGCATAAATAAATGATTTAAGCCTTAAAAAATGTACACTTTTACAGTCTCATCATACCCCCCAACCAGCTTATTGCTAGTCTCTAGCAATTAAAGCGATATAATTTTAAAATGATATATTGAATAATCATAAAATGAAAACCATTTAACTATAATTTGACTTATCCAACTAGATAAACTAACAAAACCAAAATTTTATTTGAACAATTTATATGCTATTTAACAAAGTGTATATAAGCCAGACTTCGTGTAGAAAAAGGGATATAATGAATAATTATGAAGTTTCATCCAAAACTAGGAATATTATGGTTATGATATTTTGCTTCAAATCACTCCTTCAGGCAGCAACACTTCAAATTATTGATTTAGAACAATTAAAGAGCAGAAACATAAAACAGAAATATTTACAAACTTTACGATTATGGATAGTGCAATGTTTGGCTCCCTTAAGATTTCTCCATAACCTATTTAACGAGCTTTGGGTTAGTAACTCCTAGACCAGTTGGCCTAAGGTACTAGCTGTTGAAGCACCCCTTAGAACTTACTTACTCGAGCTAAAGAGGCTACGAAACCAAACTTATCCAACTTTATTCATTTACATAATTACACACTTTATTTATTTACAAATTCTTTTTTCTTTTTTTTTTTCTCTTTTTTTTCTTTTTTTTTATTCTCTTTTTTCTTTTTTTTCTTTTTTTTTTTTATTTTTTTTTGAAATATTGCTGCCTTTAATTGTTCATCTTCACAAAATAACAAAACTCAAATATTCATAGCTTGGACTTACCACCACAATTAAGCATTATAGTAAGTGTGTGAAAAGAATGGCTTACAAACACTTTAAAAAATAAATACATAAAAATGTTAAATAAAAATAAAGTTTTGAAAGTGTACAATATTAAATAATTCAAAGAATAGAAAAATAATATTACATTAATATGAAATTCAAAAATCAAAACAAAATAATAACACATTAATTACTAAGAAACTAATATTTACAAAACTTTTTTATTTTTATTTTTTTAATTTTATGACCCACACAAAAAAATAACACAAAAAAATGTACCAGAATCTGGAGCAAAATAAAAAATTTGGGCAAAATCGAAAAATTTTTGGCACAACATTGAAGCACAAATCTCATATGCACAACTTTGAAGTACAATCCTCTCATGTATAACTTTTAAGCACAACCCTCTCCCCCCAATATATATTATCCTAAAAGAATAAAAATAGTGAGAGCAGCAAAAAATATTACCTGAATCAGCACAGCTACAGAGATGATCTATAGCAAACCAAACTAAAAACTAACAAAAAACACATTTTTTTGTTGAAATTTATTTGAAAATCAAAATCAATTGCATTTACAAAATCAAACTTATTAGAATGCGTCTCAAGAGAAAACAATTTAACTCCTTAACTCAGTCATTCTGAACAAATTTAATTAATAGCCTTCATTTTAAATTTTCTGAACAAATCTCTTTTTTTTTTTTTTAGAAAATCAAAATAGCACACAACAACACACAAAAATATATTTCAAAGAAGGAAAGGTAAAGATATTACTTGAAAAGTGTTTTCCCATATTTCTTCAGACTCCTGCTCTGATGGACAATTGTCAAAGAGCGGCTTCCTCCCATAGTAAGTGTCAAAAGACACCACATATGGGTCTTGTGTGAACATGCTCTCAAGATTGGCAAAATTTGAAACATTTAAACTCATGCAACTTAGACACATTTTATATTCTTGGTTGGTCCTTAAAAACAATGCTAGAGACAGTGGAGGAGGTGTTGGCCACATAGGATCTTGGAAAAAATGGTCTTTGGTAAACTCTTGTGGCAACTGAGGTTGAGAATCTAAGACTAAGGGTGATGATTGTTCCTGTTCTACAACTAAGTCTTTATTCTCTTCCTCACATTCCTCTCCTAAAAGTTGTTCCTCAGAATAGGTGGGTTCTAATGTTTCTTCTATTATTTCTTCCTCACCTAAAGAATCAAGATGATATTCAAGCCTATCTAATTCTATTTTTCCCATGGTTTCTATATATTTGTCTATAGTTTCTTCTAATGTCTCTAAGGTTTCTTCTAGATTCACCCAATTTAGGTCACTATATATTTCTTGTAATTCAAAATTTGACTCTAAAATTTCGGGTTGAGTTTCAGGTCAAGGTTCAGAAAAATTTGAATTGTTCTCCCAAATTAGATTGTTCCTAGAAATATTCAATCTCCAATAGTCATATTCGGCCATATCTTCTAACATATAATATGCTTCGTCGATAGATAATTGGTAAAAAGCGGTGGTACCATCTCCTCTCTCTACCCAATCTCTTGTTTCAGGACTTAACCCATATATGAAAATTTCTAAAAGATAATCCATAGAAAAACCATAGTGAGGATATTGATCTAGCAGGTTTTTAAATCTCCACCAAGCATTATAAAATAGTTCTAAGTGTTGTTGGGAAAAACTTAAAATGAACTGTTGATGAATTTCCCAAATCATTTTTTTATTTTTTTATTTTTGGATTTTTTTTTAAAGAAAAAAATTTTTTCAAGCCGAATAATGCTCAATTAATTGGATTCCCAAATCATTGGGGGGTCAGAGTGGACACGCTCAAAATTCGCAACTTTCTTAGGCAAGGGTGTTAGCCTTATGGTTGTGAGATTGAATCCCAACGGTAGCCTTTTTGACAGAATCCAACAAATTTTACAATTACCCAAACTTGCGAAACCAAAAGACAGAATGCAAAGCATTTCTTTATCCAAAAAGAGTAAAGTAGTGAGTGAAAAGCATCCGTCCGTTTATTTATTTATTTATTTTTTAATTTTTTTAATAAACACACAAATTAAAAATGCAAATAATTAAAATAATATTTACAAAGGATAAGGATAGATTACTTACCAATTTTCCCATTTAATTCAACAAATTTTACAATTACCCAAACTTGCAAAACCAAAAGACAGAATGCAAAGCTTTTCTTTATCCGAAACGAATAAAGTAGCGAGTGAAAAGCATCCGTCTATTTTTATTTATTTATTTATTTATTTATTTTTAATTTTTTTAATAAACACACAAATTAAAAATGCAAATAATTAAAATAATATTTACAGAGGATAGGGATAGATTACTTACCTATTTTCCCATTTAATTCAACAATCTGACAGAGTAATGGCACCTTCCCGGCAACGGCGCCAAATTTGTTGGGTTGGTATGGTAACGCCCCAAATATAACGTTTATTCTTTTTAATAAACGACAGACGTATGTAGTATAGAAAAGTTGTTGTATCCACAGAGAGGTGAAAATTTGTAACTCGAGAGATTGTTAAAAATAAACGTTCAAAAAGGCAAGCACTTTTTCAAATCAAAGTTTAAAATGAAAGAAATATTTTTGTGGTTTTTATTTTATTTAATTCAAAATTTAAAGCATAAAATTAAAATGGTGAAGCTTTGAGAATCCCTTATATGTTTCACAACTGATATGAAATTTTAACTCTAAATATTAATTATCTAAAGCATTTGATTTATTATATCTTTTCTCATTAATTGCAAGCACTTTTTACTAATTATATAGGTCAACCTAAATCGCCAATATAGCAAGCCATAATGCAGTAAGGGTTTTCCTATAAAAACTAGCAAAATAATCATCTGTCACTAATGATTTGGTGCATTAATTATGAAAATTATAACCGCTGTCACTCAATTATAATTAACATAATTTTAAGATAGAAAAGATAATAACAAATCAAAATTAATATATTTGTATGGAATAAATTATTGCGTTAATTTTGGTAGCACCTCGACTTATTAATTGGTTTAAGAATACACTATGCCATCCTCTGTGTACAATAAATCAAGAATTACCAAGCATTTACTGTGCCAGTCTATGTCTATAATGCAGCAGAAACTCAACTTAATAAATGAGCATGACTTTAGTATTATTAATATTAATTATGCAACACAATTAAATTACATAAAGAAAGCATGACTGAATTTATGTAAAAATTGGCAGCATAATAATAGTAACAATAATTATTGAAAACAAAAATATATAATTTATTCTACAAAAATAAAAGCATTACAATACAAATATAGAGTAAAAACCCATACTAGAGTACTATGCATACAAGATCATCTCTCTGCCTCACCAAACTCTCTATACTAAATTAAACATATATATATATATATATTTTTACCTAAGGGGTAAAAGTGGAAAAAAGGAAAAATAGGGGAAGTGGAGAGGAGGCCTGAAGGCCTTGAGGGATGTCTATGAATGAGAGGGGGGGGGGGGGGGGGAGCCCTTTTATAGTGAAAAAAAAATTCACTATTCATATTTTTTTTATTAATATTTTAATTATTTATTATATTTATTTTCTTTTCTTTTCTTTTCTTTTCTTTTCTTTTCTTTTCTTCGGCAGGAGCAGGCGCCCCCCCCCCCCCACTGCGATTCATGAGATTCGCGTGAATTAAAATTTTCTTCCTTCTTCCACTCTGATCCGCGCTCCTGAGAATGCATTTCATAGTTTAGGATCTAGTGCTTCGCTGCTCAAGGTGGAACTAAAACGGCACGATCTGCACCGTTAATTGCATGATCGAACGGCTACAAGAGACAACATAATTGAGCCCAGGTGGGACCAGTAGGACCGAGGATGAATACCGTTAGATTGGTCATGGTCAGCTCATCCAACGGCTAGAAAAAGGGATGCACGTGGCGTCGATCGCACGAGATCAAAAACTGTCTGAGATTCCCTCTGACGCGCCTGCAGCGCCAATCAAAAAATGACACGTGGACCGCACTACGAGATTCTGCTGATGCACCGGATGAAGCATTGACACGCGTCTCTTTCTCGGACGGCTGAGATTGATTTGGCCGTTGATCGAACGGTTAGAAACTCGCCACGTGTCCCATCTAGATGAATCTGAATATTTTAAGGATTTTTTATGCATTTAATGTCCAATTTTGTCCGTTTTGGTGCCATTTTTCTTCCAAATTTCAAATCTAAAAATCACAAACACATTATTTTGCAAACATAATATTTACAAAAATATTAAAAATATTTATTTTACATTAAAACACACAAAAATAAATAAAAACTCGTAAAATTTCCAGTCTCTTATGGTTTGATACATATATAATTTTTATGACTTGAAAATATTTTTTAGAAATTACTAAAAATATAATAGAACATATTTACAAACTTAAAACACACTATCAAACACTCTAAAACTCAAAATCAAATAACCGCATTATTTTTACGGCGTTAACTATTTACAGATTAGACACTTATTTAACACTCCAAAATGACTCTAAAAATTACTAACAATTCTATTAAACATAAAAACACACTAAAAATACATTTTTAAACACATTTAAACACTAAGACATAAAAATACTTATTAACACAAATGCTACTAATTAGAGGATTTAATGAGAAATAAAAGCATAAATAAATGATTTAAGCCTTAAAAATGTACACTTTTACAGTCTCATCATACCCCCCAACCAGCTTATTGCTAGTCTCTAGCAATTAAAGCGATATAATTTTAGAATGATATATTGAATAATCATAAAATGGAAACCATTTAACTATAATTTGGCTTATCCAACTAGATAAACTAACAAAACCAAAATTTTATTTGAATAATTTATATGCTATTTAACAAAGTGTATATAAGCCAGACTTAGTGTAGAAAAAGGGATATAATGAATAATTATGAAGTTTCATCCAAAACTAGGAATATTATGGTTATGATATTTTGCTTCAAATCACTCCTTCAGGCAGCAACACTTCAAATTATTGATTTGGAACAATTAAAGAGCAGAAACATAAAACAAAAATATTTACAAACTTTACGATTATAGATAGTGCAATGTTTGGCTCCCTTAAGCTTTCTCTATAACCTATTTAACGAGCTTTGGGTTAGTAACTCCTAGACCAGTTGGCCTAAGGTACTAGCTGTTGAAGCACCCCTTAGAACTTACTTACTCGAGCTAAAGAGGCTACGAAACTAAACTTATCTAACTTTATTCATTTACATAATTACACACTTTATTTATTTGCAAATTCTTTTTTCTTTTTTTTTTCTCTCTTTTTTTCTTTTTTTTTATTCTCTTTTTTCTTTTTTTTCTTTTTTTTATTCTCTTTTTTTTTTTGAAATATTGTTGTCTTTAATTGTTCATCTTCACAAAATAACAAAACTCAAATATTCATAGCTTGGACTTACCACCACAATTAAGCATTATAGTGAGTGTGTGAAAAGAATGGCTTACAAACACTTTAAAAAATAAATACATAAAAATGTTAAATAAAACTAAAGTTTTGAAAGTGTACAAAATTAAATAATTCAAAAAATAGAAAAATAATATTACATTAATATGAAATTAAAAAATCAAAACAAAATAATAACATATTAATTATTAAGAAACTAATATTTACAAAACTTTTTTATTTTTATTTTTTTAATTTTATGACCCACACAAAAAAATAACACAAAAAAATGTACAAGAATCTGTAGCAAAATAAAAAATTTGGGCAAAATCGAAAAATTTTTGGCACAACATTGAAGCACAAATCTCATATGCACAACTTTGAAGTGCAATCCGCTCATGTATAACTTTTAAACACAACCCTCTCCCCCCAATATATATTATCCTAAAAGAATAAAAATAGTGAGAGCAGCAAAAAATATTACCTGAATCAGCACAGCTGCAGAGATGATCTATAGCAAACCAAACTAAAAACTAACAAAAAACACACATTTTTTTGTTGAAATTTATTTGAAAATCCAAATCAATTGCATTTACAAAATCAAACTTTTTAGAATGCGTCTCAAGAGAAAACAATTTAACTCCTTAACTCAGTCATTCTGAACAAATTTAATTAATAGCCTTCATTTTAAATTTTCAGAACAAATCTTTTTTTTTTTTTTAGAAAATCAAAATAGCACACAACAACACACAAAAATATATTACAAAATATATTACAAAGAAGGGATGGTAAAGATATTACTTGAAAAGTGTTTTCCCATCTTTCTTCAGACTCCTGCTCTGATGGACAATTGTCAAAGAGCGGCTTCCTCCCATAGTAAGTGTCAAAAGACACTACGTATGGATCTTGTCTGAACATGCCCTCAAGATTGGCAAAATTTGAAACATTTAAACTCATGCAACTTAGACACATTTTATATTCTTGGTTGGTCCTTAAAAACAATGCTAGAGACAGTGGAGGAGGTGTTGGCCACATAGGATCTTGGAAAAAATGGTCTTTGGTAAACTCTTGTGGCAACTGAGGTTGAGAATCTAAGACTAAGGGTGATGATTGTTCCTGTTCTATAACTAAGTCTTTATTCTCTTCCTCACATTCCTCTCCTAAAAGTTGTTCCTCAAAATAAGTGGGTTCTAAAGTTTCTTCTATTATTTCTTCCTCACCTAAAGAATCAAGATGATATTCAAGCCTATCTAATTCTATTTTTCCCATGGTTTCTATATATTTGTCTATAGTTTCTTCCAATGTCTCTAAGGTTTCTTCCAGATTCACCCAATTTGGGTCACTATATATTTCTTGTAATTGAAAATTTGACTCCAAAATTTCGGGTTTAGTTTCAGGCCAAGGTTCAGAAAAATTTGAATTGTTCTCCTAAATTAGATTGTTCCTAGAACTATTCAATCTCCAATAGTCATATTCGGCCATATCTTCTAACATATAATAGGCTTCGTTGATAGATAATTGGTAAAAAGCGGAGGTACCATCTCCTCTCTCTACCCAATCTCTTGTTTCAGGACTTAACCCATATATGAAAATTTCTAAAAGATAATCCATAGAAAAACCATGGTGAGGATATTGATCTAGCAGGTCTTTAAATCTCCACCAAGCATTATAAAATGGTTCTAAGTGTTGTTGGGAAAAACTTAAAACGAACTGTTGATGAATTTCCCAAATCATTTTTTTATTTTTTTATTTTTGGATTTTTTTTTAAAGAAAAATTTTTTTTCAAGCCAAATAATGCTCAATTAATTGGATTCCCAGATCATTGGGGGGTCACAGTGGACACGCTCAAAATTCGCAACTTTCTTAGGCAAGGGTGTTAGCCTTATGGTTGTGAGATTGAATCCCAACGGTAGCCTTTTTGACAGAATCCAATAAATTTTACAATTACCCAAACTTGCAAAACCAAAAGACAGAATGCAAAGCTTTTCTTTATCCGAAACGAATAAAGTAGTGAGTGAAAAGCATCCGTCTATTTATTTATTTATTTATTTATTTTAATTTTTTTAATAAACACACAAATTAAAAATGCAAATAATTAAAATAATATTTACAAAGGATAGGGATAGATTACTTACCTATTTTCCCATTTAATTCAACAATCTGACAGAGTAATGGCACCTCCCCGGCAACGGCGCCAAATTTGTTGGGTTGGTATGGTAACGCCCCAAATATAATGTTTATTCTTTTTAATAAACGGCAGACGTGTGTAGTATAAAAAAGTTGTCGTATCCACAGAGAGGTGAAAATTTGTAACTCGAGAGATTGTTAAAAATAAACGTTCAAAAAGGCAAGCACTTTTTCAAATCAAAGTTTAAAATGAAAGAAATATTTTTGTGGTTTTTATTTTATTTAATTCAAAATTTAAAGCATAAAATTAAAATGGTGAAGCTTTGAGAATCCCTTATATGTTTCGCAACTGATATGGAATTTTAACTCTAAATATTAATTATCTAAAGCATTTGATTTATTATATCTCTTCTCATTAATTGCAAGCACTTTTTACTAATTATATAGGTCAACCTAAATCGACAATATAACAAGTCATAATGCAGTAAGGGTTTTCCTATAAAAACTAGCAAAATAATCATCTGTCACTAATGATTTGGTGCATTAATTATGAAAATTATAACCGCTGTCACTCAATTATAATTAACATAATTTTAAGATAGAAAAGATAATAACAAATCAAAATTAATATATTTTTATGGAATAAATTATTGCGTTAATTTTGGAGCACCTCGACTTATTAATTGGTTTAAGAATACATTATGCCATCCTCTGTCTACAATAAATCAAGAATTACCAAGCATTTACTGTGCCAGTGTATGTCTATAATGCATCAGAAACTCAACTTAATAAATGAGCATGACTTTAGTATTATTAATATTAATTATGCAACACAATTAAATTACATAAAGAAAGCATGACTGAATTTATGTAAAAATTGACAGCATAATAACAGTAACAATAATTATTGAAAACATAATGATATAATTTATTCTACAAAAATATAAGCATTACAACATAGATATAGAGTAAAAACCCATACTAGAGTACTATGCATACAAGATCATCTCTCTGCCTCACCAAACTCTCTACACTAAATTAAACATATATATATATATATTTTACCTAAGGGGTAAAAGAGGAAAAAAGGAAAAATGGGAGAAGTGGAGAGGATGTCCGAAGGCCTTGAGGGATGTCTGTGAATGAGGCGGGGGGAGAGCCCTTTTATAGTGAAAAAAAAATTCACTATTCATATTTTTTTTATTAATATTTTAATTATTTATTATATTTATTTTTTTTCTTTTCTTTTCTTTTCTTCGACAGGAGCAGCGCCGCCCCCCCCCCCCCCCCCCCCCCACTGCGATTCATGAGATTCGCGTGAATTATAATTTTCTTCCTTCTTCCACGCTGATCCGCGCTCCTGAGAATGCATTTGATAGTTTGGGATCTAGTGTTTCGCAGCTCACGGTGGAACTAAAATGGCACGATCTGCACCGTTAATTGCATGATCGAACGGCTACAAGAGACGCCATAATTGAGCCCAGGTGGGACCAGTAGGACCGATGATGAATACCATTAGATTGGTCATGGTCAGCTCATCCAACGGCTAGAAAAAGGGATGCACGCGGTGTCGATCGCACGAGATCGAAAACTGTTTGAGATTCCCTTTGACGCGCCTGCAGCTTTGTCTGCGCGTGTATGCATGCGCCAATCAGAAAATGACACGTGGACCGCACTGCGAGATTCTGCTGATGCACCTGATGATGCATTGACATGCGTCTCTTTCTTGGACAGTTGAGATTGATTTGGCAGTTGATTGAACGGTTAGAAACTCGCCACGTGTCCCATCTAGATGAATCTGAATATTTTAAGGATTTTTTATGCATTTGATGTCCAATTTTGTCCGTTTTGGTGTCGTTTTGCTCCGTTTTTCCTCCAGATTTCAAATCTAAAAATCACAAACATATTATTTTACAAACATAATATTTACAAAAATATTAAAAATATTTATTGTACATTAAAACACACAAAAATAAATAAAAACTCTTAAAATTTTCAGTCTCTTACGGTTTGACATAGATATAATTTTTATGACTTGGAAATATTTTTAGAAATTACTAAAAATATAATAGAACATATTTACAAACTTAAAATACACTATCAAACACTCTAAAACTCAAAATAAAATAACCGTATTATTTTTACGGCTTTAACTATTTATAGACTAGACAATTATTTAACACTCCAAAATGACTCTAAAAATTACTAACAATTCTATTAAACATAAAAACACACTAAAAATACATTTTTAAACACATTTACACACTAAGACATAAAAATACTTATTAACACAAAATGCTACTAATTAGAGGACTTAATGAGAAATAAAAGCATAAATAAATGAATTAAGCCTTAAAAAATGTACACTTTTACAGTCTCATCATTAGCTAATAAAGAGATAGGACTTATTCCTATTATAAGATAGGCTGATATTATATAGGGAATCTTAAATCAAGCTGCTAACTGACATACTACTTTACCAATCTCTACTAAATATAAAATAATTAGTTTATTTTCTATCACATATTTGTAAGCATATTATATATCCACGTAATCAATAATTATGATATAAGGAGGCCATGTAATAAACATATAAAGTATGATAATTAGTATTAAAATAAAATATCTACAATATGAATTCAATTACAATACTAAAAATGAAATCTAATATAGTCTTATAAAATAAAAGATAGCAAAATGAATTACTGTTAAAATAATTTAACCAAAATAATAGAATAATAAATTGAAATATCAATTAGTAAAGTAAAATTGTAGCACTTGTTTATTCTAGCACATTGGGATTCAAAACTATTGAGTGGGAGAGGGTATATGTATGGCCTACTAGTCTCCAATATTAGAATAACACTGTAAGGGTCAAATGGGATCTTAAGACAGTATTGATTTCTTCCTCTCTATGGAGAGTGTCCATTTTGGTCGATGCAAAGTTGTTCTTCCAAGTGATATGATTTTGAAATGTAGCTCTAATTTGACCTACCCTACGATGGCACTTTAGAGTTAAGTCATTGGAATATGAAATGGTGGATTATACTCTTAAAGGTGTAATTAATTGTTAGTTGTGTTTTGACCAAAATAAGGGTAGTTAATCTATGTTGAAAATATGAGATACTTTGAATAAAATTTATTAATTGAGAATAACATAGTTCGATTTGCAAATGGTGTGACTTACCTATACAATGATACATTGTTTGTGGTAAATTGAATTATCGTTGGCTAGATTAGTAAACATGTTTTTATGTACTTATCATATGCATACATGCATCATTATTACAATGCTTAGAATCTATATTATTTGTTTATAATATTTAAGCATATAATTAATTAAATGTATTTTTATTTATTTTTCAACAATGTGTCTAATCTTATTGTTAACCTACTTTCACTTGGACAATTTAGTGATGAAAACTTTGCCAAATAAAAAAGTAATATAAACCTTATACTCATTAATGATGACTACAAGTTCGTCCTCCTTGAGCAGTGTCCTTCAGCCTTGTGGGTAGAGCTACCAATAGGCATAATCTTGTTGGTAGAAAGCCAACCAAAAAGCAACGTGCTATTGTTAGTTAGCATGTCTGAAAAGCTTCGCAAGAAGCATGAGAATATAGAGACTGTTTATGCTATAATACAATCATTAAATGGGATGTTTGGGCAACCAAACAAAAAGGAACATCTTGATACCATGAAGATATCCATAACAATAAGATGACACATAACACACCTATTCGCTCCCATGTGCTCATTAAAATAGATCATCCTCATGAGACTGAGCTAAATAGGACTATAATAAATGAAGGTACATAGGTGGGAATGATCTTAGAGAATCTAAGTCTTGCCTTCTAGTAGTTTAAGACAAATTATGTCAAGAACAGTATACAGATGAGATTCACTCAATTTTAATATGCTCTAAAAATATGAATCACTACACTGTACAAACTGCAATGAACGGTGAAGCAAATGTTGTTGAAACTGCTTGTTCTTCGAATCCAAACATGAGGAAGACAAGGATGCTGGAAAGCCCAAATCTAAGAATGGCTTAAATATATGTTCTAGAAAAATAAATGATGGTTTATATTTTCTTAGATCAAATCCTAAACCACTACTTAACATTAAAGGCAAAAGATTTGTTATGATAATAACATGCATTTATAGTACTTTTAACTTGGACATATTAACCTAAAAAAATTAAAAGACTTGTAAAGGATATAATTATGCTTACTTAGTGCAAAGAAAATTTGAAACTTCTAAAAAATTTACAAAATTCCAAGCAAAAGCTAAGAACCAATTAGGAAAGCAAAAGAAAACACTTTGATAAGATTAAGATGGTGAATATTTGGAATCAAAATTCACAAATCATTTAATGAAAAGTAGAATAGTATAACAACTTACTATGCCTAAAGCGACGCAATAAAACGGTGTTGTCAAAAGAAGAAATTGAATGCTACTCGATGTGATGAGTTCGTTGAATTTCTTTGATTTTCATCAACTCAATTCGAAATAAGAAACATAATACTTCCCTACAATAGCTGACATTAATGTCAGACAAATCTAGAATTAAGTGAGTTAATATGACTGAGTTTCTTTACAAAAAGATTTGACTTCTAACCATGAGGAAACTTGAGAACAAAGTAAATTCATTACCAACGTGACAGGACAATGTTTCCAAAAAATAAGTCACTCAATTTGCTTATTGAACTAATCTTATAAAGCATATTTGACACACCTAATCAACAAGGATAAACATTTCATATCTGTCCCAGCGTGTTCATATGGAATAGTCAACCAGCATGACAAAACAGAAAACCTAGACTTACCATAAAAAAATAATTTGTCCAAACAGAACAAAATCATTGACCTATACATTTAAGAAAAGTTTCCAAAAGAATCTTCTAAATGGGCAAATCAATCATATCCGAATTTTTCACAATAAATCAAAATATTTCAACCAGAAATGATTTTTCAAAGAACAAAATTAGTACAAAATAATATGCAATTAATTTAAAAAATTACAATTAAGCTCAAAAAACACTCTCACAAAAATGGAGAAAATAATTCCAATTAAAAAACCCAATTGATAATAAGATGTCAACAAAACTTTTAAGAATAAAAATCCTAACAGTACGCATGCATGCTTTATGTATAGGCCTAGGAGAGCGACTCATGGTGTAAAGAACTACGCCAATAATGTATATTTTTAAGAGATGACAAGTATGATGGAAATTTTATGAGTCCATATGTGATGCCAATACGCTAAATTGCATAGTTTTTACTTATTAGGTATCAGCTCATGTAATTCTTGTGATGTAGATGAGGGCACGTCTTAGTAATGTTGGTTGGAAGTCAACTGGCATGCTTATTGTTCTCATGGCTCTGTGTATATGGACATTATTTGCCTTACATGGCCACACTTTTATTTAAACATGATATTTTGGAACTTGTAGTTACTATATGTTTGTTATAATTATGATTTGGTGGTGTTTTATTTTGAAATGTAAATATTTGTCGCTAGCCCATCTTTCATTAGTAATGATACATAGTTATTAATAAATTACAAGGTTCTTGATAATTTCAAAATTTTCAACTTTTTTCTTCAATAATTGTAGTCCTCTTGAAGAATATATAATGCCACCTAGTTTTATTACATTAGCGACGTGATTAAGTTATGCATGTCTTGCAATGCTAAAGTATTTTTTTTTTCAAACATCCTCCTAATAATTTTTTAATTAAATTGTACTGGTCATGTAAAAGTGTACATAGTTGCAAACAATAAAATGTGATTAGAGTGTCAGTTTCTACAAGGATTGTATTCTAAATTTTTACTAGTTATCGTGGTTCAAGCACATCTAAATTTATCTATACAATCACAATTTAATGATAATTCTAATTAAAGGTACATTGCCACATTAGTCCCGACTTTCACAGAATTCTTACTTTGGTCCTCCAACATTTTTTTTATTTAACTGACCACAATCTTAAATTTTAGTTGTTGAGGGACTATATTAACCGAGGCCTATTAACTTTTGTGTCACGTGAACTACATATAAGGTCTTTAGTAAGGACATTTTAGTAAAGTACTTAATACTTTTTTAAGAAATTAAGATTAAAACATATTTATTTAGAAACATTAAAATAAAAAATGTAAAAAAAAATAAAATAAAAAAACTATAAAATAAGAAAAAAAAGTTACTCCTCCATTGGAAGTCAACTTCTCTAGGAAAAAAAAAGAAACCTAATCTAATTTCTATTCAAAAAAAGAAAAAAATTTTTGGAAGTAAATTCAATGAAAATGAGATAAAACATCAAGCTCCTTGGACAGGTTAAGGAGTGAGATGCTAAAATCAACCACTGGTAGAAGAACATTGACAAGCACATTAGGATGGCAGTGGAGAGCGATGGAGGTGAAGGGCCTAAGGAGCTCGTGGTTGATGGTATTGAGATTGCCTTCAAGAAGAGAACTTGAGTTTGAGATTGAATTTATGCCTGGGACAGCTCCTATTTCAAAGGCACCATATAGGATGACATCTACTAAATAAAAAGAGTTAAAAGTGCAATTACAAGAATTGTTGAACAAGGGATTTATTCGTCCAAGTTTTTCCCCGTGGGGTGCACCAATGCTGTTTGTAAAAAAGAAATATGGATCAATGAGATTATGTATTGATTATCATGAGTTAAATAAGGTTATTGTAAAGAATAAGTATCCCACTACAAGAAATTTTGGATTACATGACCTTTATTTAATGACTGTTTCCTAAAACCGTCATGGTAAGGTGAGAAAAGTGCGGCGAGTTATGCCCGCAAAAACGAAGACAGTCGTGGGACAGGGCGGTAGCTACCACGACAGTTTTTAAAAAACTCGTCGTAGAATATGGGAGCTACCACGATGGTTTTTCCTGTATTCCACGACGATTTTTTGAAAAACTGTCGTGGAATGCGAGAGCTACCATGACGGTTCTGTCATGGTAGCTACAAGTACATTCCACAACGGTTTTTTAAAAAAACCATCGTGATATCTTATTTAAAACCCCTTTTTCCCACCTCGACATTCAGACACAATTCAAAAACTTTCTTCTCAAATACAAACATAGAGCCATCTGTATCAGCTACCACCATCCCTCTCTGCCTCCACACTCTTTAATCTCAGCCCAAATTGTAAGTTTTTATTAGAAATTGATAAATTGTTGTTGATTGTGTTGTATAATTAATCTGAAATTGATAAATAGTTGTTGATTTTGTTGCTTATTTCGTGAAATTTGTATTGTGGATCAAGGGTATGATTTCTTAGTTTTATAATGAGTATGTGTAACATGTTTTATGATGGGTGATGTTCTTGTTTTATGATTAATTAATATATATGTTAGACATGTATGCCCTAGGGAGTAAAAAAAAAATGTAATAAGTTTTTGGAGACATTTTTATCAATAAATAATTTATTTATTATTTTATATACCAAATCTTGTCCTCTTTATGTTTATATTTGTTGAATGTATGTTAAGCAAACAATAGTCTGAGACTGTCGGTCTAAACCTTAAGAATTGAGCATATGATGGACAGATTATGCGGAAGACACAATTCTTAAAGTGATGGTCTAAAACATAAGATCCGCAATCGAGGAAATAAAGTTGGGTGCTTTATTCATACAAAGATTGTTATGTTGTCTATATCCCAATTGGGAGATGGTTTGTCTTGACCATCGGAGGTGGATTCCGTGAATAGAAAGATTAGCACGTTGTCATAGATGACGATGTTTTGGATCGGGACATAAAGTGAATTGATTTAGTTTAATAATTCTGTCTCAGCAAATCGATTTACTTTAGACAATCATTTGTATTGTAGCTTAATCCTGAGATGAATAGTGGACCCATTGTCTTGACTTATGTCTTTTGATGTACCAAAGAGTGACACCTACATCTTAATAGTGGTATACATGCCGGTACGTTAGAGGCATGACTCTTGATGGCGTAGACTTGTTATTTATAGATATGGAATCCATAGCTCCTCTTTAGGTGTAATGATATCCTCTTATATGCGTTGTCCTGTAATTGTAAAACTAGAGCGCTCAACCATTTGGATACATAGGTGTAACCGAATGGTATACTATCTTTGGATAGTAAGTTTTCTAATGGTGAGATAATGAAACATAAGATAAAAATAATCGGGAAGGTAAGACAGAACTTGTCCTTAAGCCAATTATGGATTATCATATGGGGATACAATACACTATGATATGTCATGGAGACTTGGCTATACGGGCTTCGTAATTCTATGTAGTTCGAGAGTACAACTCCAAGCTTTTAGTAGAGTAGCATTAGAGTTGATAATTATGAAATATATATATGGGATATTGGGTTTCATAATTATCGAAAGCTTGAACTATATAGGTCCATTTGGTCCCCTTTGCTAGCTCACAACATCCTCTAATGATACAGCGTGCTTTTTCAATAATTGGTGACTCATGTCGGATTTATCAGATTGGTTAAAATTTGGAAGAATTAAATAATTTAAGTCTGTTTATCAGTTGAATTAATTTTGTGATAAAATTAATTCAAGATAAACTTGTTAAATTATTAGATCGGATAATTCTTATCTGTTTATTGGTTGATTTAATTTTGGATAAATTAGATCAAGATAAACTTGTAGAATTATTGGGAATTCATTTATTTTCTTAGAGATTATCTAGATAAAGTTGTTTTGATCAGTTAACTTTTCTATTAGGTTATTTGAATTAAAACTAAGACTTTATCTTATAGAATCTTGGGTGAAAAATAAAAGATTCGCGAGATTTTTTTTATTCGACAGTTCGGCCTGTCGATGGACATGTTTGGCAGGCTGATGGGACCTGTTTGGTCTACCGATCAGGTGGTTCAGCCTACCGATCAGCGAAGGATAAGATCACACGTTTTCACGTGGATCTTATTAGATATTGGTCCGAATTTGATTCTGATCCGAGTTTTAAGACTTAATCTGATGAGAACTAACCCTAGGACCAACCTCTATAAATAGGGAGTGATTCTCACAGGTTACTTAGATCAATTGAGAGATTAAGAGTGATACTCTGCTACTGAGAATCTATAAACTTCTTGAGAGCTTTTGTTTACAAATCACGAACACTTGCTTGGGTTTTCTCGATTGGTTAGAAGGAGAATCACCGGTGGAAGAGCTGTACGTGTGAGCCCACACTCACTCTGGTTGTAGATAGAGAATAGCAAAGAAGACCAGTTTGTTGAGGCTCTTCTGGAATGTTATTTCTCTTCACAGATTTTGGAGGTTCTTCGACACACAAAGGTTTGTAAGATTTGGTTAATTTTTACATATAGCATGTCAAACTTGTGTTTTAGAAATTACCCTGGTATAAAATTTTTAAAATTCCGTTGCAGATCATTTTTTCAACAATTGGTATCAGCGACATGGTTTTTACATAAATTTACAAGTTTGTGATCATGTTATATGTGTAAATTTTGTGATCTTAATCTCTCTTATGCTTGAATTTAATTTTATAGAGAGTTGACATTCTAGGTTTCTATATATTATATATGTTGTCATGGATTATGTGGTAAATGTTTATTAATTAATTATGGTTGATTAAATTGTTATTTAACTATTAATTAATTAATTAATTAATTTATGCCGGTTATGGTTCCTTAGAGGTTAGAATGTGTATCTAGGTTTTTCATGTAATTAGATGGCGGACTATCATCTTCGCCTCAGAATTATTGTTTAATTTTAAATTTGTAAGAATTTTGTAATTAAATAATTATTTGGAGAAGATGGATCTAAAAGATTGATATGACACTTCCAGATATTTCCTGAGTCTCTAATTTTATGTTTTTGAATTGTTGAAAATAAAATTGATGAATTGCATTAAAAATTGTATTTTCTAGAATGAGAGATTTATGCTCGGTCGGCATGCCGGACCTCATAGTTCAGTAGGCCGATGGTTATAGATCGGCAGGCCGGACGTATGGTTCGGTAGGCCGTCAGTGAGACAGAAATCGGTTGGCTCTGCCGGCAGGCCGAACTTCCAATTCGGCATGCCAAACTTTCATGGGTCGGCAGGCCGACCTAATTGATCAGCAAGCCAATGAAACATGACTGGCAAGATCGGCCTGCCGACCGAGAGCAAAAAAAGTTTCCAGAAAACGTACAATTTTTTAGGTGCAGCTTTAATTTTATTTTTAGGACAATTCTGAGAAACATTAAATTTGAATATGACCAGAAATATAAAGTATTCGATCCATATAAGATTGAAAACTTGAAGATGGATATTACATGAAGAAGGATACAACTTGAAGATTCAAGGATGAAGAATCGATAATATGTCTCAATTATTCTCTTGTAATCTTAGTTTTCTATTCTCTAAGATGGAACTGTAATATTATGGTTATTTATTATTTTGCTTGTAGCTCTGCTTAATTGCTTTGCTTGTCTACATTATAATATGATTTGCCATGTATATTGATAACATGTCATATAGAATAGGGAGTGCCACTCATATTAGAATTGTTCATGCATAATTTTAAAATAAAACCTTGATTTCAAAAGATTGAGTTGGAGAAGGTTTTCGAAGAGGGGACCCAAGGCCTCCATCATTGGTCCATAGACAGAACATGGTGGTCCCGACCCCTAGGAAGGGATTTCTATCATGTACCAGATTGGATCTCTGTGAGGATAAGGTATTTTAGTATGATTTATGGTTGCACACCCTAGGTGGTGATTATAAATCATGGATAAAATATTAAAACGATGGTTATACACTCACGTTAATTTTATTATTAACCTCCCCTAGAAGCTCTGTTAATAAAAATTAATGGCCAAAGAAACGATTATTAATATATGCTAGATCATACTGGTCTTGGATGATATATATTAATCAGGAGGGGATCCGTGTTCCTGATTGAATTTGGCATGACTCCCCTAGGAGTTTGTTGAATTATGAGTTAGGAATTATCGTTATAAGGTTGTGATATTTTCAAGGTTTTGACACATAAACACATTTGTATGATTTTACATGATTGTGTTATCTTACTAAATTATTATGATATGTTTGCTTATATTTGGTATATGATTCTTTATTGTAGATTAAAAATGTCTAAAAACACTTTATCATCGATACTTGACAAAAACCTGTTAACCGGTGAGAACTATAATGATTGGAAACTGAACTTGGATATCGTCCTGTCCTTTGAGAAACTGAAATATGTACTGACAACCCCTTGTCCTCCCGAGCCCATGGGAGACTCATCTAATGAGCAATTCTAAGCGTACGATCGCTGGAAAGATGCTAATGATCAGGCCTGCTGCTATGTTATGGCCAACATGAATAATGTGTTGCAGGCTCAACATCAAGATTATGAGACTACAAAGCAGATCTTAGATAATCTTGAGGATATGTTTGGAGGCCAGGCCATAACAAAGTGGCAAGGGGTGCTTCAGAAACTCTTAAACTGTAGACAGAGGCAGGGGACATCTGTAAGGGAGCATATGATGTTGGTCATAGGTTACCTCGCTGAGGCTCAAACCAATGGAGCCGACATCGATGCTAAAACTCAGATGACTATGGTCTTTGAGACTCTGTCTAAGGAATTTATTCCGTTTAGGGCTACTTTTAATTTGAGCAATAGACGGGATATGACCTTGACAAAACTAATGAAACAGTTACAAGAGTTTGAAGGACTAATCAGGGAGTCTCCTGTGGGTGGAGAGGCCAACATGGTAGTTGCTTCTGGTTCCAATCCTAACATTGGGAATGGAAAGAAGCAATGGGCCAAGAATGGAAAGTCTTCTATTCCTGCTACTACCAAGAGCAAGAAGAAGAAGAAGAAGAACCCAAAGAAGCTTAAGTGCTTCTTTTGTGGGAAGGTCGGGTATATCAAGAAGCATTGTAAGGACTTCCTTTCTAAAGGAGGTAGGTGTGATCTTCTGTATTTAGAAACTTGTTTGGTTGAGGAATCCAGTGACATTTGGGTCATAGATTCTGGTGCAACTAATCATGTTTATGTTTCTCTGTAGGGGTTCAAAGAAACGAGAAGTCTGCTGCATGAAGACTTCACGCTTCGGATGGGTGATGGATCCTTGGTCTCAACGAAAATAGTTGGAGACGTCCATCTTTATTTTGATAATTATAGGAATTTTTTTTTGCAAGATTGTTTTTATGTTCCTAAGTTTAAAAGGAATTTAATTTCTGTAGCTTGTTTATTTAAAGACTCCTACTTGGTTTCTTTTAATAATAAAGTGGTGATTCATAAAAATAAATCTTTTATCTGTTCTGGATCGATGCAAAATAATCTATATTTTATCAAACTTAAGATGGACTTATTGCTTAACGTTGAGATGAATGATAATAACTCTAAAAGACTTAAAATTTCTCACTCTAATAAGACTTATCTTTGGCATTTGCGCCTTGGTCATATTAACCTGAATAAGATTCCAAGGTTGGTAAGGGATGGACCTTTAAGTCACTTAAAGATGGAGTCTATACCTCAATGTGAGTCTTGTTTGGAGGGTAAAAGGACCAAAAGACCATTCGGGTCTAAGGACAATAGGGCCAAAGGGGTTCTAAAACTAATGCATAGTGATGTTTATGGACCGATGAATATTCGGGCACGAGGAGGGTATGAGTACTTCATCACTTTTGTTGACGATCACTCAAGATATGGGTATGTGTACCTGAAGCACCACAAAAGCAAACTTTTGAGAAGTTCAGAGAGTTTCAGGTTGAAGTGAAAAAGCAATTGGGTAGACCTATAAAGGCACTTCGATCCAATCGAGGTGGGAAATACCTTTCTGATGAGTTCTTGAAACACTTATTAGAAAATGGGATTCTATCACATTTGACTGCGTCGGGCACTCAGCAGCAGAATGGCGTAGCGGAGAGAAGGAATAAGACTTTGTTGGACATGATCAGGTCCATGATGAGTTATTCATCATTGCCTTTATCCTTTTGGGGATATGCACTACAAACCGCATGTTATCTTTTGAACAATGTGCCTTCAAAATCGGTCCCTAAAACTCCTCACGAGTTGTG
Source organism: Artocarpus heterophyllus (assembly GCA_025403435.1). NCBI lineage: Eukaryota > Viridiplantae > Streptophyta > Magnoliopsida > Rosales > Moraceae > Artocarpus > Artocarpus heterophyllus. The sequence continues at coordinate 17,925,620 of CM046353.1, forward strand.
GACGGGTAGGAAGACATTCTTAAACCATATCCACATATGGGGATGTCCGGCTCATGTCCTGTTTAAGGATCCGAATAAGTTGGAAGCACGTTCAGAAGTTTGCGTGTTTGTAGGATATCCAAAAGGGACTAAAGGTGGATATTTTTATTAGCCAAAGGAAAATAAAGTTGTGGTTTCAACTAATGCCATTTTCCTTGAAGAGAGTTACATGGACGACTTTAAACCTCGAAGCAAAGTAGTGCTTGAGGAGTTAAGGAGTAATCTGATCACTCTGGAGGTTCTGAATGAAACCGTTCCGATCAGTGTAGAGAAACCAAACAAACCTGAACAACAACCTCAGGGACTTCAGCGTAGTGGGAGGATCGAGCGTCAACCTGAGAGGTATATGTTCAATGGGGAGGTCTTCTTGGCTGAACCAGATGAACATGACAGGGATCCTTATACTTACGCAGAAGCCATAGAGGATGTTGATTCAAAACTCTGTACAGAGGCCATAACACAGAGATGAAGTCTATGGAGACTAATCAAGTCTGAGAGCTTGTGGATCTTCCCGAAGGGGTAAAACCCATAGGGTGTAAGTGGATCTACAAGAGGAAAAGAGGAGTGGATGGAAAGGTTGAAACCTTTAAGGCTAGATTGGTAGCTAAGGGTTATACACAAAAGGAAGGAATCGATTATGAGGAAACCTCTTCGCTTGTAGCCATGCTTAAGTCCATTCGGATTCTCTTGTCCATAGCTGCCACTCTTGACTACAAGATTTGGCAGATGGATGTCAAGATAGCTTTTCTAAATGGCTATCTTGATGAGTCCATTTATATGGAACAGCCAGACGGGTTCAAGGTCACGGGTCAAGAGGGTAAGGTTTGTAAGCTGCTAAAGTCAATTTATGGACTTAAGCAGGCTTCTCATTTTTGGAACATAAGATTTGATCAAGTGATCAAGACTTAAGGGTTCTCACAAAATGTAGATGAACCATGTGTTTACAAACACATTAAGGATGAGAATGTGGTTTTTCTACTGCCCTATGTAGATGACATTCTGCTAATTGGCAATGACAATGGGGCAATGTCATCGGTCAAATTATGGTTGACCAAGCAGTTTGACATGAAGGACTTGGGTGAGGCTAATTTTGTTCTCGGTATCCAGATCTTTCGGGATAGGAAGAACAAAATGATAGCTTTGTCTTAGACCGGCTACATAGATAAAATTCTCAGGAGGTTTGTAATGTAGGATTCCAAGAAAGGTGGGCAACCATCTAGGTCTGGAATTATTCTTTCTAAGAAAGACTCTCCAAAGTCTTATGAAGAAAGAGAATACATGAAGAAAGTGCCTTATGCTTCGGCAGTAGGTAGTTTCATGTATGCCATGCTTTGCATGCGACTAGATATTAGCTATGTGGTCGGGATTGCAAGTCAATTTCAGGCGGATCTAGGACCAAACTATTGGGATTCTAGGAAATCCACTTCAAGTTTTGTGTCTACTTTGGGCGGCGGTGCCATTAGTTGGAGAAGTGCTAAGCAAGATTGCACTTCGGATTCAACGATGGAGGCTGAGTATGTGGCAGCTAGTGATGCTTCGAAAGAAGCAGTGTGGCTCCGCAAGTTCCTTAGGGATCTTGAGGTTATTCCTGGTATGGATAAGGCGGTATCACTGTACTGTGATAACAGTGCGGCAGTGGCTAATGCTAAGGAACCAAGATTTCACAAGAAGAGTAAGCATATTGATCGGAAGTATCATGTGATAAAGGACTTCGTTGAGGGCGGGACATATCATGGTGTGCAAGATCGCGTCAGAGGACAATTTAGCTGATCTATTTACGAAGATACTTACTGGGAGAGTCTTCGAGAGGCATGTGGAAGCTATGGGGATGCGAGATTTGTCATATTTACTCACTTAGTGCAAGTGGGAGATTGTTAGATATGTATGCCCTAGGGAGTAAAAAAAATGTAATAAGTTTTTGGAGACATTTTTATCAATAAAGAATTTATTTATTATTTTATATACCAATTCTTGTCCTCTTTACATTCATATTTATTGAATGTATGTTAAGCAAACAATAGTCTAAGACTGTCGGTCTAAACCTTAAGAATTGGGCATATGATGGACAGATTATGCGGAAGACACCATTCTTAAGGTGATGGTCTAAAACATATGTAACACCCACCTAATTTTATGTAATGAATCATGTTAAGTTAGTAACGACGTTAAGGAATTTTAATAATAATTTATGTTATGATTCATGATCTTATGTTACTAACTTTTTATGTCAAGTTTTATGACAGGTGACAACCGCATGGAATCGTTGTGCTCAAGTATTCATGATTATTTTAATGTATGTTTAATTATGATGCAATGATGCATGAATGTTTTAATGTATGGCATTTAAGGACACTTCAGCAGGCTGGACTTTCAAGTTCGACAGGCCGAAAAGTCTGCCCAAGATCGGCAGGCTAAAGGAAACCATCGATAGGCCAAACTTGGTGGAACCAGCAGGCCGAAGGGGAAAATCGACAGGCCGAACATAGCTGACAAGCAGTCAGCAGAAATCTCTCCAAATTTATGGCTGAGATGATTGTGTTAATTGGGTGATTTATTGTAATTAATTGGTATAATAATGGAATAATTTTGTCAGTTAAGGAAATTAAAAGGTTGAGTTTGCATTGATTTGTATGATTTTCAATGGTTTCCTATTTTAAGAGGGCAAAACATGGTAAGTGATGAGTGATTGTTTGACTTCCCTCTTTTCTCTCCTTCCTCCACGCCATTTGCTGTCAAACAGTCAGAAAATTCTGACTTAATGGAGGGTAATGAATTTTCATTATGCTCGTTACGTTAAAAAAAAAAATTTAACGTTCTTTTCCTTAGTTTTTCTCTCATCTTCTCACTCTTCTCCCTCTTAGTTCTGAGACGTTTTCTAATTTCTTTCTTTCTCTTCTCTTCTCCATGAATTCCATCCTCCTTCTCTCTAAAAAATTCTCTGCTAGTATTGAAAGAAAAAGTTATATTTTCATTGGTTGAATTCAAGAATTTTGAGAAAAAATTTTCAAGGTAAGAACTCAATTTTTCTAGTGTTTTTGAAAAGCATTTCTTCTCCTCTAACCGTCTGCAATATCTTTCTCTAGGCATTGTATTTTGCTCTGAGTTTTTATTATGATGTTCATGTATGTATTATGTGATGTTTTTCCAAGTTTCATGTCATTTCGGTGTTTCTATGAAAAATATGAATTTTCTATCCTCTACCCCTCACAGTAAAATATTACTGTTTGACTATGATGCATAAAAAATGTAATGTTTATTCAAGGGGTAAATGAATGATGTTTTTCATGAAAGTTGACAAGAATGTGCATGTGTATGTTATGATGAGTATATTTTATGTTACGAAATTTCTATGAGAAAACTGTTTTAATAATTTTAGTTTTGGATTTTTGTTTTATAAAATGTTTTATATGTTTAAATGATTTTTATTGATGATGAAATATTTTTATGGTGTTGAAATACATGATAATAAGATGTTTGTATGAATTCTAAAATGTATGTATTTTAAATTATTAGAAAACGTTTTCAAAAGATTTTCATGTTTGTAATGTATGGTTTGTTTTTACATGCTTAAGGTAATTATTATGATTTAAGAAAATTATGATAACATGTTTATGTGATGATAATTTTATGTTGTCACAATGATGATTATGAATCATGTGTGTAATATGAGATGAATGTTATATGAATGGATGTTTTATGATAAGTATTAATTTTATTGTATTTTTTTAAATGGAAAAATGGCAAGAACACACAAAGGAACGGGTACATCGAGACCGCGGCGTCGTCACCAAAAGTATATTAAGGTTAAGTAAGCTAGCGTTAAGGTAAGTACATTCTCACCTGCAACATGACACGTTTTACAAGGTTTGATGATATGTTCACAATGATATCATGATGATTTTGTGGTTGTTTTCCTTAAAGGAATTCTTATGAAAGATTTTCATGATTTAAAGTTATGCATGTATGATGTTGACGTGTTTCAAAGTATGAAAATTATATATATATGTATCACCTAATAAGTGTTGCACATCAATGTTAAGAAATGATATGTTATGATGTCATGTTTGGTTTGGGATTAGCTACCCTTCTCCTCTCATGACGGCGCGCCTACAATGATGTTCATGGTGCAACACTTGGGCCCTTAAGATAAAATGGAATAAGTTTTAATATGGTCAATGTAATGGAAGATATGTTTCTATGAAATTGTGCTTAAGGCACTTTTATGATATGATGATGATGTATATGAAATGTTTTAAAATTGTGAGAATTATATGTACTTACTAAGCATTAGCTTAATCATGTTTTATGCCATGTTGCAGATAAGGGTAAGAAAATCATGGAATAGGCGTAGGACATGGGAAGGCATGTGAGCACAAAGCACGATGAATTGTAACCCGAAGAACGCCAAGAATAATGTTTATATGTTTTAATCAAGTTTTATATTTTGAACATATTATTTTTATGTTAAGTTTAAAGAATACTTGAACTATGGTTTTATGTTTTATTTTATCATTTTCAAGAATTTTGATCTTTTGCATTTTATAAAAAAGTTAAATCTGTTTTACAAATTAAGTTTTCTAAAGGAATTTTGGCTCGGTTGGCCTGCAGGACATCCTTGGTCGGCCTGCCGATTACGTTTTCGGCCTACCGGACGATGATGAGTTTTTAAGCCTGATTTGCAAAGCCTCTGCCGGCCTGCCGGTTGAGGAACTCCGGCCTGTCGATCATGTTCGGCCTGCCGAAGTCCCATGTTCGGCCTGCCAAACTGTGGGAGTATGTAACTATTAAGTGATGTGATGTTTTATAAAGTTATGATTTTACAACTTGGTATGTCTATTTAATTAAAATAAGTTTATGATTAATTTAAAGTATAATTGAATAAATTACAATATGGAACAAGTTATGCAATATTATTTTAAAAATAAAAAAAATGTATGAATGGATCCTGGTTAAGTATGTTTTATTATATTTACAATTTAAAGTATCGTATAAGTTTTGGACTTATGTTTATGTTTAAAGTTTAAACAAGTACAAATGTAAGAATGTAACGACATCTGTGACGTCCGTAAGAGGGCGTTACACATAAGATCCGCAATTGAGGGAATAAAGTTAGGCGCCTTATTCATGTAAAGATTGTTATGTTGTCTATATCCCAATTGGGAGATGGTTTGTCTTGACCATCGGAGGTGGACTCCGTGAATAGAAACATTGGCACGTTGTCATAGATGACGATGTGTTGGATCGGGACATAAAGTGAATTGATTTGGTTTAATAATTCTATCTCGGCAAATCGATTCACTTTAAACAATCATTTGTATTGTATCTTAATCCTGAGATGAATAATAGGCATGTTGTCTTGACTTATGTCTTTTGATGTACCAAAGGGTGACACCCACATCTCAATAGTGGTATGCATGCCGGTACTTTAGAGGAATCACTCTTGATGGCATAGACTTCTTATTCATAGATATGAAATCCATAGCTCCTCTTTAGAAGTAATGATATCCTCTCATATGCGTTGTCCTGTAATTGGAAAACTTGAGCGCTCAACCATTTGGATACATAGGTGTAACCGAATGGTATACTATCTTTGGATAGTAAGTTTTCCGATGGTGAGATAATAGAATATAAGATAAAAATAATCAGGAAGGTAAGACAAAACTTGTCCTTAAGCTGATTATGGATCATCATATGGGGATACGATACACTACGATATGTCATGGAGACTTGGCTATACGGGCTTCGTAATTTAATGTAGTTCGAGAGTATAACTCCAAGCTTTTAGTGGAGTAGCGTTGGAGTTGATAATTATGAAATGTATATCTAGGATATAGGGTTTCATAATTATCAGAAGCCTAAACTATATATGTCCATTTGGTCCCCTTTGCTAGCTCACAACATCCTCTAACGACAAACATGCTTTTCCAATAATTGGTGACTCATGTCGGATTTATCAGATTGGTTAAAATTTGGAAGAATTAAATAATTTTTGTTTGTTTATCGGTTGAATTAATTTTGTGATAAAATTAATTCAAGAAAAACTTGTTAAATTATTGGATCGGATAATTCTTGTCTGTTTATCGGTTGATTTAATTTTGAATAAATTAGATCAAGATAAACTTGTAGACTTATTGGGAATTCATTTATTTTCTTAGAGATTATTTAGATAAATTTGTTTTGATCAGATAACTTTTCTATTGGGTTATTTGAATTAAAACTGAGACTTTATTATATAGAATCTTGGGTGGAAAATAAACGATTTCTGAGATTTTTTTTATTCGGCAGTTCGGCCGGCCGATGGGACCTGTTCGGTCTACCAATCAGGTGGTTCGGCCTGTCAATCAACGAAGGATAAGATCACACATTTTCACATGGATCTTATCAGATATTGATCTGAATTTGATTCTGATCCGAGTTTTGAGACTTAATCTGATGAGGAATGACCCTAGGACCAACCTCTATAAATAGGGAGTGATTCTTACAGGTTACTTAGATCAATTGAGAGATTAAGAGTGATACTCTACTACTAAGAATCTACAAACTCCCTGAGAGCTTTTGTTCACAAATCACGTACACTTGCTTTGGGTTTTCTCGATTGGTTGGAAGGAGAATCACCGGTGGAAGAGCTCTACGTGTGAGCCCACACTCACTCCGGTCGTGGATAGAGAATAGCAAAGAAGACCAGTTGGTTGAGGCTCTTCTAGAATGTTATTTCTCTTCACAGATTTTGGAGGTTCTTCGGCACACAAAGGTTAGTAAGATCTGGTTAATTTATACATATAGCATGTCAAACTTGTGTTTTGAAAATTACTTTGATATAAAATTTTTAAACTTCCACTGCGCACCATTTTTCCAACAATATATAGGTGGTTATATATATAAATTGTTAAATTAATCTTAATTGAATACTTATTATTTATTATTTCGATTTAGGTATTTGCAAAATGGATAGGAAATGGATGTGAGATTTTTTATTGTCTAGAGAGTATGTGAATGGTGTGTAAGAGTTCTTGGATTTTGCCAAAAGTCATGCCAATGGTGATAAAATTCGGTGTCCTTGTGTTCAATGTGGAAACCATAGATTGCATCCAATTCCAATTGTTAGATGACATTTATTTCGAAATGGAATTATAAGTAGTTATCAAACGTGGCATTTTCATGGCGAGTCTAATTTCAATCCAACTTTACTAAGTAAAGAAAAACAAGCTATTGTGGAGGATAATATGGATGATCAAGACAATATGGTTGACATGGTCAATGATTTAGAAGAACACTTTGTGTACTGTCTGGATTTATTTGAGACAATGATGAATGATGTAGAGACACCTGTGTATGAGGGGTGTACCAATTTCACTAAATTGTCTGCTTTAGTTGGATTATGGAATTTAAAAGCGTTGGGTAGGCGGTCAAATTTTAGTTTCACAAAGTTTTTAGAATTTTTAGGAAGGCTTCTACCAAAGGGTAATAAATTACCAACTAGTATGTATGAGTCTAATAAGACTTTGAGCACTTTAGGAATGGATTATGAGAAAATTTATGCTTGTGAAAATGATTGTGTTCTCTATATGAATGAATATGAGGATGAGAATTATTGTCCAGTTTGTCAACAAGCAAGGTGGAAGAAAGGAAATGAGCCAAAAGATGGCAAGAATGGAGTGCCAAAGAAAGTGTTATGGTACATTCCACCGGTACCACGTTTGAGGCATTTACTCAGAAACCCAGAACATGCCAAGAATTTGACATGGCATCCTGACAAACGGGTGGATGATGGTATGCTTAGACACCTGATGGATTCACCACAATGGAAGACTTTTGAAGCGGATCATCCTAACTTTAGCGCGGATCCAAGAAACATACATTTCGTTTTGTCTACGGATGGAATGAACCCACATGGTAACATGAGTAGTAGGCATAGTACTTGGCCCGTAATACTTGGTAACTATAATCTGTCTCAAAAGATGTGCATGAAGTGAAAGTTTTTAATGTTGTCTTTATTGATTTTGGGTCCTCATCAACCAGGCAATGACATTGATGTATACTTGGCACCGTTAATCGATGACCTAAAAAAATTGTGGGAAAATGGAGTTGAAGTTAGAGATGCTTACCGAAAAGAGATGTTCACACTCCGTGCAATGTTGATATGGACAATTAATGACTTCCCTGCATATGGCAATTTATCTGGTTATACGGTGAAGAGTTCTATTGGTTGTCCTATTTGCATGATGGAAACATCTCACAAACGGTTAAGAATGGTAAGAAAATTGTTTTTCTTGGTCATAGAAGGTGGTTGCCAAGAGATCATCGCTATCACAAACAAAAGAAAGCCTTTGATGGCAACAACAAAGAAAGAGACCCTCCTCACCCTTTGACAGGTGAACAAATATTGAAATGGTAAAAGATATAAGAGTCGTATTCAGTAAGAGAAAGCGAGGTAAGGACGAGCCGCCAAATGATGGACCATGGAAAAAAAGATCAATCTTCTTTGATCTTCCCTACTGGAAGACACTTTTTGTTTGTCATTGCTTGGATGTTATGTATATTGAGAAAAACATTTGTGAATCCATAGTTGGCATGTTGCTTGACATCCCAGGCAAGACTAGGGATGGTGAAAAAGCTCGGTTGGATCTCATGGAAATGGAGATTAGGCCTAATTTGTTTCCTGAGAAAAGAGGGAACCGTACTTACTTACCTTCGGCAAAGCACACGTTATCCAAGCGGAAAAGAGAAAGCTCTATGAATGGCTTGCTTCATTAAAAGTGCCAAACAAGTGTTCTTCGAACTTCAAAAAGTTGGTGTCGGTGAAGGATTTGAAACTTATTAGCATGAAAACACACGATTGTCATGTGTTGATGCAGCAATTACTGCCACTTGCTTTGCGAGATATTCTAACAAAGGATGTGAGATTTGCAATTTCCAAGTTGTGCTCGTTCTTTAATTCAATATGCTCGAAGGTCATTGATCCACTTGTGCTAGGTTCACTACAATCGGAGTTGGCGCAAACCTTATGCATGCTTGAAAAGTATTTTCCACCGGCATTTTTTGACATCATGATTCTTTTAACGGTACACTTAGTGCGTGAAGTTAAGTTATACAGACTGGTGTATTTGAGATGGATGTACCCATTTGAAAGATATATGAAGGTTTTGAAGGGCTATGTGAAGAATCGAAATAGGCTAGAGGGATGTATTATAGAAAATTACATAGTTGAGAAATCAGTTGAATTTTACTTCGAGTACCTATCTAATGCGGACACAATTGGGGTGCCAAAGACTATAAACATTGAGGCTAGGGGATTATCTATGGGCAATCCTTCCTCAGTAAATCGAGAGGAGTAGGAGTAAGCTTGTCTTTATATCTTGCACAATGCTGATGAAGTGGGGCCTTTCATTGAGGTGCACATGAACGAATTAAAAAAAGCATACCCAAAAAGAGCAAGAAATGAGAAGTGGCTGCAAGATGAATACAACTGGACCTTTCGGTTGTGGATTAGAGCACACATATATGGCAAGTGCTCCACATCACAAGATGGAGGCATGTCACAGAAGTTGAAGAACCTAGCTAGAGGACTGTAATATGTAGTTACATGGTATACGTCATATTTCATAAATGGTTACACTTTCTACACTCGTGAAAGAGATGAGAAGCATCTGATGTAACATAGCGATGTGACTCTCCGTGCTGAGGCTATGCATACTGCCTCCACCAAGGACAAGAATTCGGTATATGGGACCATGAACTGCTTTGGTTTCATTGAAGATATTTGGTAACTTGATTATAAGGGATTACACATAGCACTTTTTAAGTACAAGTGGGCCGACAATAACTATGTTAAGAACGACGATGACGGCATCACGGTGGTTGACTTTAGAAGATTGGGATACATGAATGATCCCTTCATTATAGCATCACAAGCAATCCAAGTTTTTTATACTACTGATCCCCAAGACATGGAGTTGTCTTTAGTCGTCCCGACAAAGCCAAAAATAGTTATCGACGGTGAAGAAGTTGATGAGGATTGCTCAGACATCCTTTCATTCACAAAGGGATTGCCACTGGTTGAAGAGATAGATAATTTTAAAGATGATGTTTCGCACTTGCTTCGTGAAGATGTGGAATGGGTATGTATTGAGGAACCAATGAAAAAAAGGATAAAAAGATGAGCATCAATAAACCAATTTATGTTAATTTACTTTTAAGATTTTTCTTTAAATTATTTCATTTTTCAATCTTTTTTAACAGATTTTGTATATGTATCTATAGTTAAATTTGTGGTGAAAATGGAGATAAAGTATACATGATTCTGGGCCATTGGATGCTTAACACACGGGCTAGCCACCCTGGGCAGCAAAGAATATTATTATGTGTAAGAAATGTTGAAAGGACTTTTTCACGACGGTTTTTGTAAAAACCATCGTGGAAAGCTTCTCACAGCACAATAATGTTGTGAAAAGCAGAAATTTTTCACAACGATTTTTGAAAAAATCATCGTAGAAAGTGTCTCACAACATGTGGATGCTGTTAAAGGCAGGTATTTTCCACGACGGTTTTAGAAAAAACCGTTGTGGAAAACAGTCTTCCATGACGGTTTTTTAAAAAAAAACCATCATGGAAGACGATTCTTCCACGACAGTTTTTGTTAAAACCGTAGTGGAAGATGTAAAAACCGTCATGGAAGAATTGGTCTTCCACGATGGTTTTTTTTAAAACCATCATGGAAGAATTTGTCTTCCACGATGGTTTTAGCAAAAACCGTTATGGAAGATGTGATTTTTCAAATTTTTGAAATTTGCGCCTACAACCCACATGTATGTGCACCCATCACCTCCAAGATGCCTCACTCTCCTCTCTCAAATCCCTCTTTCTCTCTCTCTAAAATCCCTCTTTCTCTCTCTCCAAAATCGCCTCCACCGCGCCGCCATCACCTCCACCGCTGGTAAGCTCCCCCTCCCTCTCTCTCCTCTTCCCCCTACCTCTCTCTCTCTCCTCTTCCCCCTCCTTCTCTCTCTCCTCTTCCCCCTCACCCCACCCACCCCCCCTCGCCCCCACCCCCACTCGCCCCTCGCCCAGCCCCTGCCCACCCCCCCTAGCCTAGTCTCCCCACCCCCACCCCCACCCGCTGGCAAAAGTGTCATTTGACACTTTAAAGATCAAAATCAAAATATTAAAATACTTTGAAGTCTAAAACATGCAACAAAATTTAATATGACTAAGATTAATAACTTAATCACACTTGGTACACTTAATAATTAAATTTAATATAATTAATCTCACTTAAAATTCACAAGCGCTACACTTCCAACTAAAATCATCTTTTCCTTCTCATCTAGTTGGCAACCTATGCAATTAGGTTTATTGAAAATGAACGTTGAAGATAATGTCATAAACGACTTGGGCTTTATTGGCCTTGGTGCTGCTATTTGTGACCGCTTAGATTATTTTCAATACAAATGTCAATATCAATACTATATTTGTTATCAAAAAGTGTGAAAAGCTAATCTATCCTTAGCAAAGGGAAGCTGTCCCTAGGGCATGCCTTGTTGAGACTCTGCCTCGACTATAGAGAGTTAAACAAGGTGACGATCAAGAACAAGTACCTGTTGCCTCGAATCGATGATCTGTTTGATCAGCTTAAGGGTGCATCTGTGTTCTCAAAGATTGATCTACGATCAGGATATCATCAGTTGAAGATTAAAGAAGGAGATATTCCTAAGACAGCCTTCAGATCGAGGTATGGTCACTATGAATTTGTGGTTATGCCTTTCGATCTAACGAATGCACCAGCAACCTTCATGGATTTGATGAACAGGGTATTCAAGGATTTCATCGATAAATCTGTTGTTGTGTTTATCGATGATATTCTTGTCTATTCAAAGAATCAAGAAGAACATGAGGAACATTTAAGGGTTGTGCTAGAAAGTTTAAGAAGACACAAGCTATATGCAAAGTTTTTAAGTGTGAGTTCTGGCTCGAATGCAAGCGACCGACGAACGAAGCTCCTTATCTCGCTTGCGTTCATTGGTTGCTTCCAATTGAGAACAACTTCTACTTTAGAAAGGTCCACCATAATCCCATCTTTGGATAGACAAGAATATCATGTTTCCACCCTTGAGAAAGGAAATTCTAGACTTCGGTTTAGAACTTATAGCAGGCCAACTGTCAGCTCTCACCATTGCTCCAACGCTGTATGATGAGATTCGGAGTAAACAAGATGACGATGTAAGCCTTGTAAGGATTAAGCAGGAAATGAAAGAAGAAAAATGTCAAGAGTTTTGTATTGCGGATGATGGAACTCTATACCTCAAGGATCGCTTATGTGTTCCCAATGTTGATGGCTTAAGGGAAAAGATCTTGACCGAAATTCATGGCACTCCTTACTCTATTCATCTAGGTGCAACAAAGATGTATAATGATCTAAGAGGTAACTTCTGGTGCTTTGGAATGAAACATGATGTTGCTTTGTATACGAAGAAATGTTTGACATGTCTGTAAGTTAAAGCTGAACACCAAAGACCTGGTGGTGATTTACAGTTAATCCAGATACCGAAATGAAAATGGGAGGATATAGCAATGGATTTTATTACCGGTTTGCCCAGAACTATGAACGGTTACGATGCAATTTGGGTAATTGTGGATCGACTAACTAAGACGGCGCATTTCATTCCCATTAAGATCACTTACTTGATGGAACGGTTAGCAGAACTCTATGTCAAGGAGATTGTACGACTTCATGGAATTTCTAAGTCAATCATCTCAGATCGTAATGGCAAGTTCACATCTAAGTTTTGGAAGAGTGTACGGACTGCTATGGGAACCAGGCTACATTTCAGTACAGCTTTTCATCCTCAAATAGATGGCCAAATGGAGAGGACGAACTTGATTTTAGAGGATATGCTATAGGCTTATTCTCTCGATTTTAAGACCAGCTGGTGTAAAATGTTGCCATTAGCAGAGTTTGCTTACAACAACAGCTTCTAGGCGACAATTGGGATGGCACCTTATGAAGCTCTGTATGGGCAAAAATGCAGGTCGCATATATGTTGGCACAAAGCTGGTGAGAAGAAGTTAATGAAAAGCGTCGATGTTGAAGGAACTGATTTTGTTAACGAAACTTCTGAGATGATAAAGTTGATAAGAAAAAGAATAGAGGCCGCTCAAAGCCGTCAGAAGAGTTATGCTGACAAGAGAAGAAGACCCTTAGAATTCGCCGTAGGCGAATATGTGTTTTTGAAAGTTGCACCGATCAAAGGAGTTATGAGGTTTGGGAAGAAAGGCAAGTTAAGCCCAAGATTCATTAGTCTGTTTGAAATTGTGAAGCAAATAGGCAAAGTAGCTTATCAGCTAAAGTTGCCTTCAAAAATGTCCGCAATGTACGATGTATTTCATGTCTCCATGCTCAAGAAGTATGTCCCAGACCCTACGCATGTGATTGAGCCACAAGTGATTGAGATACGGGAAGACTTAAGTTATGAAGAATAGCCAGTAGAGATACTCGATCGGAGAACCAAGACCTTGAGGAGTAAAGAAATTCCATTGGTCAAGGTATTATGGTGAAATCATCAAGTTGAAGAAGCTACATAAGAACGTGAAGATGACATGAGATCTATGTATCCGCAGTTATTCTGAGTTTTGAGGATGAAACTTTTATAAAGTAGGGAGAATTGTAACACCCACCCATTTTTATGTAATGGATTATGCCAAGTTTGTAACGACATTAAGTAATTTTTATTAATGATTCATGATTTTATGTACTAACAATTTATTTTAAGTTTTATGACAGGTGACGACCGCATGGAATCGTTGTGCTCAAGTGTTCATGTTAATTTTAATGTATGTTTAATTATGATGCAATGGTAACTTGAATGTTATAATGTATAGTATTTTCAGGACTATTCGGTAGGCCGAACTTTCAGGTTTGGTAGGCCGAAAAGTCTGCTAAGAATCAACAGGACGATGGAAACCATCAACAGGCCGAACTTCATAGAATCGGCAGGCCAAACTGTGCAATCGGCAGGCTGATGGCAGCTGACGAGCAGTACGTTAAATGATTGGTTTATTGTGATTAATTGACATATTTATGGATTAATTTCTTCATTTAAGGAAATAAAATCATTGACTTTTCTTTGATTGGTATTGATTGATATGATTTCCTATTTTTAGAAGGCAAAATATGGTAAGATGAGATGATTTGTTTGACTTTTCCTCTTTTCTCTTCATTCTCCATGCAATTAGTCTCAATCTTAGTCAAAAAATTTCTAACTTAATGAAGAGTTTGGACTCCCTTTTTACGTTATACTCATTACGTTGAATTTTTTTTAACGATCTTTTTTTTCTCTATCTCTCTTCCTCTCACGTCTTCTCTCTCTCATTCATTCTGAGACGTATCTCTTATTCATCTCTTCTTCTTCTCTTCTCCACGTTTTCCATTTCTTCTTTCTCTCAAAAATTCTCTGCAAGTAATTGAAAGAAAAATTTAGTTTTCTTTGGATGAATTTGAAGGAATTTGAGAAGAATCATTTTGAGGTAAGGGTTCGTTTCAGTTTAAATTTGAAATGAAATCTTTCTTGACATGAGACTACCATATCTTTCTCTACAAAATTACTTTTATTCTGAATTTTAATATGACGTTCATATGTGTGTTATGTTAATGTTCTTTCAAGTTTCAAGTCATTTCGATTTTTTCTATGATAAGTTATGAATTTTCTATCCTCTACCACTTACAGTAAAATATTGTTGTTTGACTATAATGCATGAAAATGTAATTTTTGTTCAAGGGGTAAATGTGTTTTGTTTTTCACAAAATTTGGCAAGAATGTTCATGTATACGTTATGTTATGGACTACAAAGTTTGGTAATGATTTGATGAATAAATTATGTGTTATGTAATTTCTATTGAGATTAGGTCAAGAAACTGTTTTAACAATATTATTATTGGACTTTTGTTTTATGTGATATTCTATATGTTTAAATGATTTTATTAATTATGAAATAATTTTATGATATTGAAATGTATAATAATAAGATGTTAGAATGAATTTTAAAATTAAAATATATGTGTTTTAATTGTTGGAAAATATTTTCAAAAGATTACTCACTACCTTATTATTATTGCTGGCAGATTTCATGTTTGAAATGTATGGGTTGTTTTTGATGATTATAGTTATGGATGCTTGTTATGAATTATGTTTGTAGGAGATGAATGTATATGTGATGTAATATGAATGGATGTTATATTTATGATAATAAGTATTAATTTTATTTTGTATCTTTAAATGAATAAATGGCATGAACACGCAAAGGAACGAGCACATCGAGACCGCGTCGTCGTCACAAATTCTTATAAGGTTAAGTAAACTAGCTTCTAAGGTAAGTACATTTTCACTTGCAACATGATATGTTTTATAAGGTTTGAAATTATGAGCATAATGATAATTATTCTATGATGGATTTTATGATGGTTTCATTTAAAGTTTTCTTATGAAATATTTTGATGTTCATAAAGTTATGCATGTATGATGATGACATATTTCAAAGCATGAAAGTTTAAATATGTATATATGTATCACCTAAATAAGTGTTGCACACCAATGTTATGATATGTTATAATGTCATGTTTGGTTTAGGATTAGCTACCCTTCTCCTCTCATGACGACGCGCTTACAATGATGATTATGGTGCAACACTTGGGCCCTTAAGATAAAATGGAACAAATTTGAATATGGTCAAGTAATAAAAGATATGTTTCTATGAAATGTGCGTAATGCACTATTATGATATGATGATGATGATGATGTTTATGAAATATTTTTAAATTGTGAGAATTATATGTACTAACTAAGCTTTAGCTTATTCAAGTTTATGTCATGTTGCAGATTAGGGTAAGAAAGTCATGGACTAGGTGGAGGATGCGGATTTGGCGTGTGAGCAAAGTACGATGAATTGTAACCGGAAGAACGTCAAGAAGAAAGTTTATATGATTTAAATCAAGTTTTTACATTTTGGACAAATTTATTTGTTAAGTTTTAAGAATACAAGAACTATGATTTAATATTTTGTTTTATCATTTTAAGAATTTGATCTTCCGCATTTTGAAAGTTGAATTTGTTTACAAATTAAGTTTTCTTAAGCTTTTTTTTGGCTCTGTCGGCCTGCCGAACATCATTGGTCAGCATGCCGATGTAAGAATGTTCGGCCTGCCGAACATTGAAAGTTTTTAAGCCCAGATTTACAGAGCCTCTGTCGGCCTGTCGGTTGTCAAATTTTGGCTTGCCGACCATTTTTGGCCTGCCGAAGTCCCAAGTTCGGCCTGCCGAACTGTGGGAGTAAATAGCTTTTAAATGAAGTGATGTTTTACAAGTTATGATTTTACAATTTGGTATATTTACTTTATTAAAGCATGTTTATGATCAATATTAATGTGAAATTAAATTTGGACTAAGTTAATAAATGTTGTTGTTTTTTTCAAAAAAAAAAATGTATGTATGGATCCTAGTTATGATTTCCTTAACCATGTTTTCATTTAAAGTTCAAATAAGTATATAATGTATGAATGTAACGACATCTATGACGTCCTTAAAAAGGGCGTTACAGTCAGTCTCTATAACTTGTTGGGTAAAAGGGATTGCTCTACCCCTTCCATCAACTCCTTATAGCTTGATGGGCGTCCAAGAGCTTGGAACATCTATATCTCCATCGTCTTGATGTTGTTGTCATAGCTTCATTTGTAATCGACTATAGATTGAAGGCTCTCGTTGGAGGTGCGCTTGGTGGAGGTGGAGGCTACATGACATGTGATAGGAACATGGAGTTTTGATTTGTCTGGGTTGGAGCATCAGAGGTATAAACCAATGCCTAAGAGTTGCTCCTTGAGTGGTTACTCCAAGAAGGGTCATCATTGAAGAAAATTGTTACATCTGGTGAATAAAGTTGTATGCGTTGTAGGCAGGAACCATGTAGGCAATGTTGAAAGAAAGAATTTTGATCATTGTAATGGAAGGATTAGACCCCTCATGAGCAGAGATTTTAGGTGGTGCATTGATGGTGAAGGTAAAGGTTCTGCTTAACTAAGACTGTAGCTCCTTGATCTTGGCGAGTAAATCAATGATCCACTTTTCAGTTGCTTCTTGCTGTTGGATCAACTCCACGATGAGTCGATCGCTCGACTGCTCATTAGACTTGGTGCCATTCATTATTCCAGTAGTCACTAGATTGTTGTTGTCTTCATTTGTCTGGTTTCTGGAGGTCGAGTCATGGACATTTGAATCGTTAGCCATCACCCCATAGTGGGTGCCAAATTGTAGATGGTGAAATCTATGGTCTATTTGTTAGTAAGGTCTATGGCCAACCTAACGTCACGTCGATATATCTCACATGTAAACAAAAAAGAAAGTACAAAAAGTACATAAAAACACTAAAATTTAGAGTGCTTTACCCTCGATGTAAGAGCTACCTCCACTATAGAGGTAAGATTTTCACTATTCAATTAACAAAATGAAAGGAATGACTAGAAAGTGAAAGCTAATAGTCATGTGGCTGTGTATGTGTGATGAGTGACACCACACCCTATTTATAGAGTAGGCTCGCTCTAGGCAAGCCGCATGATCTAATTTGATCTTGACACTAGAATTTTGAATATACTCCTTGTATGTTGAATACAGATGCATACCCGAGATGGATTCGTATACTCCTGATATCTATGATTCAAATTTGAATGAGGCCATCCAATACACGTTCTCTCGATAAGGATGACTTGAATTTGAATTACATCTTTCATGATATGAACCAGATAAACAAGATCTCCGGTGATCTTTGATAGATTCGCTTCACAATATGAAGCCTACATGAAATATGTAGGCTTCTAGAAGGTGAAAAAAATCACGTGGCATACACTTATAGATGACGTGTACTGTGTAGCCTCCTTGGTACTACCATTCAGGCTCTGGAAAAGCGATGTGAACCATGCTAGATGATATAAAGTGTTTGGGCCTCATATGAGGCCCTTTATAAAGCTTGCTTACTCTTCATATTATAGGCGATTCAAAACATATCATCTCCTCTCTTCGTAAGCACCATGAATCTTATTAAGTCTATCTATAGTAACTGTTATGTGCTTGACCCAGTCATACATGTATGGCAAAGATTGGAAAACGAGATTTGACCCTAACAACATACTAGTTAGTAGGTTCACATATGTGTTGAAGTTTTGATTGTCTTAAAATCATTATTTTTCACTTAATATATAAATTAAAATGCACAACTCAATCAAGACATTGTTTGGTATACTGTAATATGCAAACAATTGAAGAATATTTGCGGAAAAAAGACTTTTAGAGAAAATTAAATAAAAAAATTAGTATGATGTATACACGTAAAAAGTATTATTTGAAAGGTTTGTATATAAAAATATTTAAGCAAGGATATATTTAAGAAAATTAGTTCAAATTAAGCAAATTAGAGAACAAATACTTATCAAAAAATGATTTGAGAGAGTTGTGTAAAATAATGTTTAAGTAGGGACCTGCTTGAGAAAATTTATTTAGTAAAGAAATTAAATAAAAAATTTATAAAGATTCGATATATTTAATAGTAGATGAAAAAAAGATTTAAGTAGAGACATTTGAAAAACAAAATTAATAGGAAGGGCCACTTGAAAGAAAATGTTTATACACCACATTCCAGAAGAATTAGTTCAACATGGACAATTTAGAAAAAAAGAGAATTTACTTAAAAAAATATTTGATATAGTTGCTTAAAATAAAGTTTAAATATGATTAAATAAAAACATATTTGATAAATTTATGTTAGTGGATGATTTTATAAAGAAATTACTAATATATTAAGAAGTAGCCTGAAAAAAAAAAAATTCAAGTATAGACATATTTGGACAAATATATGAGAATAAAAAAACTATATTTAAATAAAAAGAGAAAGAGGGAAATAACACACTTAAAACTCTAATAAAAATTAATGGCATGGTACTTTAAAAAAGATATTGAATAACAAAATTTTAATAAACTAGATTTATTACACTCTTAAATTACCCCAAATACCCTAAAATTTAAAAATGTGAGTGCAAATTAGAAAAACCTATCTTTCTGCTCTTCCCTCCTCTTTGACATTGACAGGCGACGAGAGTGCAAGCCCTTACAAGGCTGTGATGACGAGTTTATGTAAGGCTCTGCTGCATCTCCATTGAGCAATTCTGTGATGGGCGATGCATGCCATGCAGACATTGATGGCATCCATTAGTGAGGTAGAAAGGATCCTTATTTCTTGGCCTTCACCCATCGCCGGTAGTAGTCGTCAATGGTAGAGACAGAAAGAAAGAAGAGGGAGGGATTTTAAGAAAACAAAAACTTCAAAGTGTTATTTTTTTTCCAATTTTAAAAAACATGCCATTTATTTCCCATAAGTTTATGAAAAATGCAATATGGTGCAATTCCTCTTAAATATGACAAGTTTAAAAATAAAGAGATAATAAATTAAAAATTTTATATAAAAAAAAAAGAATAGGAGGCCCATTTACATTAAACAGAAAAGACAAAATAGAAAAAAAAAAAAAAAAAAAAAGAGGGTGCAAAGAGGTTCACTTTCAATCAAAACGGTGAGTTTTGGTTTTGATCGAAAGCGCTATAATGTCAACTATTGATACTTTTAGGTATGTATCTATAACTATACATACAAAGGAGAAAGTGATTTTCCTCTTTCACCAAAACGAAGAGTTTTTTTTTTTTCAAGTTTTTTAGTTCTTTAATCCACAACTATTGTTGTATTTTTAATTTTTGCCCTTTTTAGCTTTTTTTTTTATTTTCAACCTTTTTTGCTTGTCTAAATATTTTTCTTTTTCATTTTTACCCTTCCTTTTAGCATTTCTGTTTAAATTTAATATTTTAAATATATGTCATTAAAGTATCTTTTTCATCTAATTTGTCCATGTTAAAATCATTATACTCAAAAATATCCTCGACCAAATTTTTCTTTCATAATTCTCTAAAATATTTTTTTTAATCAAAGGTGATTTTCATAATAGTGTATTTGAAAACAACAGTTCGAACAAAAAAATTCTGTTTGTAGCAATGTTACATTATCTTCTTTCATAAGATTTAAATTGTTATAGTGTTTTCAATTCAAACTTTTAGTTTGAACACTGTGCCTAAACAAATATTAATTTTTTTAAATAACGATCAACAAATTGGGTATGCATGTGTATATATATGTGCTTTTAAACTAATAGATATATAGATATAGATAAGCTAGATCTGTCTTTATGCAAACATAGCATAGATCAAGCTTCTAATAGCACTTAGAATATTGCATTGAGCTCATTCTTATGAAGTTACACAAAAGAAAAAGGAGAGGATATTAATTTTCAAAACCTTTTAATATTTTTCCATTTATTTTCTTGAATAATTAAAATTTATAAATTAAATCAACTTTTCACTTCAGATTAGTTTTAAACATAACCGAGTTATAATAGAATTACAAAAATTTAACATTTTATTATGTACTATATGTCAATCATATGCCAACTTTAGTTAAAAATAAAAAAAATAGAGTTTTTGTTACTATTTATTAAATCATAGGGTTTAGATGCCACGTTTTGAAAATTAAAAAGCATATTATTATAATTCCTATAAAAACGAGGAGTGTTTGTAACTTTTAACATATTTAACATTTATATAAAGTAAGAATATCCTAAAAGCTATCAATTTAAAAGATATTAAAATTCTGCTGCGTACTCATTTTTTCAATAAAGAATATCCTAAAAGCTAAGACATTGCTCTTACTCAAGTGACATTTGCATGCAACAGCGCACCCAATCCGTTCGACTGGGCAATCCCTTGTTGTCCATTGTCAACACAAAAGGTCCCCAACGAGTCCGTCGAGAGCTCCAACGCCAGGTACAAGGCCCATGCGGGAATGATACAGAGCTTCATCGGTTGTTTGATCGTTCGAGAGAGGGTCTTTGCTGTTGTGTCGTTTATTTATTTAGCGTTCTTGCCATTACTTTATTATGTGCTTGTCTTTTAGGTTGTGTCCGCCCGGTCGTTTAGTTTGTAATAATCTAAGAAATCCTGCGTTTTATGCACGGATACAAGGGACTATTATCTTTGTCATAAGGCATCCTTTGAATCAAAAATAAAAGTTTCCTCAAAAAGAACTTTGTGTTTGCTTGGCTTTTGCTGACTAAATCCGGGTCAAAAGAGTTACCTTTGAACCAAATATTCGACTGTTGTGCCAACGCTTCATTTCATTGCTGGGCGTGGAAATAAAATGGAAAAAGAGCTAATCCTAAAAAGAAAAATGGGGAAAAAGAGAAAAAAAAGAAGAAAAAAAAGAAAAAAATAGTTAGTTTAGTTTTCATTTTAGTTTAAGGATTTATATTCAGTTCTAGATTTAGCTATTTCATTTTTCTTTTGAGACACCATTGAATGACATTTTTGAAGCTACAAAAAGGAAGAGAAGAAGACCGGAAAAAGAGGAGTTTGGAGTTTGTGATACCTCCATTTTTGTGATTTATTTTTCATTTTTATTATCTAAATTTTTTTATTTTCTAAAATAATTAAATATTGGTGTCATTGATTTTTATTTTTAGTTTTATTTTAATTTATGACTTGAGTTTTTGTTCTAGGGTTTTTATGGATTCTATTAGTAGATTGTGATATATTTTTGCTCTCTTGGATTGGTTGTTGATTATAGAAAATTGTCTATTTTATTATGCGCTTAATGCTCTAAGTGGTTTGACCAATCATTAAGTGGACTTGGATGAAATTGGGAAATAAAATTTAGGTCTTGATCAATAACGCATGTGTAGACATGTTGAAAGTTAAACTTAATGAGTTTGTATTAATTAGTTCCTCATAGGGGTTTTAACTAGCATAAATATTCTACTAGTTTATCAGAAGAGACAAGTAAGTAATTTTGAACATTCGGCTAATAATTTCATTAATTAAAACTAATTATTCAGAAAGTAAATTTATTCAAATGATAAAATTGGATCACTATAGCTTTTTTTATTATTATCCTAGTTTCGTTTATTTTATTTTAATTTTATTAGTTTATTTTAATTTCTTTTTAATCTATTAATCAAATAATTCTAGAGTTAATACAATTTCATCATTAATTAAGATTAAACACAATCTTGATAAAAATAAAAATGATACTTTATTCATCATTATGACATTATGTACTTGCAATTTCCAACAAAAAAAACCGGTCCTTCTAATTTTTGCTAATTCCCATGTGATTCCAGCTTTACATTACCTCATCACACAAAAAAAAATAGCCACCAAGGGTAGCATAGGTAAAAAAACTCACCCACCAATACTGGATAAGACCTTGTAATATTTTGCATTATCTTGCATATTTCTAATTTAATTCAAATCTATTTTTAATTAACAATAGTGTTTACGTAATTATCTAAGCAATATTTAAGATCTAATTATATAAATCAAACTCCACTTCTATTCAAAATAATTATTAAAATACACAAATTAAATACTTAATTGTTTTAAATTCAAATTCATAATTGATTTCTTATATTCTAGAATAAATTGAATAATTAATTTTGTAATTAATTAATTAATTAATTAATTAATTAATTCTCTGGAAAATAAGTTGTGGTGCCTAAAGTTTTGGAGGACACGCCCAACGCCCACTCCTCCTAGGAATGTGGTCGCGTCACCCGTCTGGCCCGGTTGTCAAACTATCATGTTATTCGGTCATACCATACCACTTGTATATGAAATTAAATCAATTCTTTTGACACGAATTTTGTAACCTTTACATGTTTTAAATAAATTAGCATGGTCGTAGTTTCGTTTGCCACGAGTAATCATATGTGCCTATTGATCTTTGGGCTAATTCGTTTTCAAATCTCACTTGCGGGTCTAAATTAGCCCAATAAGCTTTTCTCTTACCCCTAGTAGCCCACCAATCCAAAGTCCAAGACATTGAATTAGCTTAGAAAATGATTCTTGGTTTGCATTCCGCACCGTTTATGGTATACTAGAGCTTCTAATCCAAAGAAACTACCTGATGCAAATGCTTCGGAGGGGATGCATTGTTGTAGGCAGCAGACGCCTCCAACGTTCAAAGGCACGTCCTCCAAAGCAACCACAAAAAAATTCACTCTTCCTCTATAAATACCCTTCACTTCTAACAACTTCGATCCCATCCCACTCAGACCAGCCCTCCCGTTTGCACCTTTATCTTTTTCATTTTCTTTAGTGTTAGAGTATGGTGGTCCGAATTCAGTTTGGTTTGACTAAAAAAGCTCGCAGTGTGATAATTATGGTGAAAGAATAAATGTGGGATTTTTCATAAGATTTTGGTATTATTATCGTTTTTAGCCTCCCTATTCGCACTATCTTGTAATTTTTTTTTTCGAGTTTAATGATTTTCTTTTCTTTTACAAGTGGGTTTTTTTCCATCTTAAGCTTTTATGTAAATTTGTGTGTGTTCTTGTCTTTTGTTTTAATTGCACTATTTTTGTAACATTTAGTATGCGGCTTTTGGACATGGTTTTCTTCAAGGTGCCCTAAAGTTCATTTGAGCCGACCATAGAAGCTCCTGCTAGCCCTAGGACTCCCTTTTTACAACCTCCTTCACCATTGAAAAACCTTTGAAGTTTTTGGGCTCTCTTAGAAGAACTCAAAATGCCACCAAAAGAGTCCCGAGTTCATCTCCGGAGCACACTTTTAGAGTTCAGAAAATCTTAAAAGTTCATCAAAGGCCTTCAAGCCCGATCATCTTCTTGAAAATTCTTGAACATTATCTATAGAGACGAACTCTAGAGCTTTGATCAACATCATCTTTAGAGACAGCTATGTCTCACCGATTTCTAAAGACAGCTTTGTCTCCCTGCCCTCCAGAGATAGTGTTGTCTCATAACTTTGTCTCCAAGCTCCAATCCATTTCTCCATCAACTGTTAGGTTACTCCTCCCACCATTCTTCGCTATCGCTGCTTCTTTTTGCACTTGTTGTTCTCCTCTTGATTTATTTTATAGCTTTATTTCCGTTGTTTCTGTAGAAACCATTGATCTTATTTCCCTTTTGGGCGTAATTGACCCGCCTACAGGTTGGACGTCTTATCATCACGTCATCTATAAGATTACCAAGTCTTTCAACCATGTTAGAATCTCGCGTCCCAAAACATCAATACCTATATAATCTACTAGAACCCAACAGTGTTAATTGTTGAAAAGACAAAATAATTTAGTATATTATTAAAGAGAATCTAACAATTACTCTCAGATAATTAGTGCCAACGACTAGGGACAATCGACTACTTTTTACAGAAGATAAAAAATATTCTGCTAGTTTATAAAAACCATATGAATCTCGGGCAGCCGGCAATTGACGCCAAGGACAAAGACCGCCACCAGTCACTCTTGCTTCTGGCAACATCAAGTAGATGAATGTAATAATCTAGTAGATTACCTTTTTGATCAGCAGGGCAAATTTGATAAAACATGTATTGTTGACTTTTTGTCCAATCCATTTGTGGGGTTCAAAATCAAAGCATATAAATCTGAAGGCTAGGTTTTTTAAGAACAGACCTTAAAATTACATATATATTAAAAAAACCTCGTCCACAAAGGCGAAGACCATCATATCCTCCTAACAACATTTACATTATACACTATCAATCAGCCACAAGAAAGGAACCTAAAATAGAAACGTGAATGGTTATTGCTAATTCATAATTACATGTGTTTGGTGTTTTTGGTGTCAAAATCGTTTGTTGACTTCTCTAATTATCTACAACGGAAAAAATGAATATAAAGGTAGTTTTTTAATATAAAAAATAAACTCTTATTAACCAAATGCTTTATGTAGTAGAAAATTTTAGCAAAGTTAAATTTGGGTGAGTCCAAAAAGCTTGTACATTTGTATAATTTTCTCAAACATTGATATTTTCTCAATAGTGCCTTATACAAGATTTTATTTTAGCATTAATTGGCCAATTTTGGGAGGTCATTTGTATTTAATTTTATATTTTCATATCCGATCCTTTATGAATTTGTGGATTATGGTTGTATAAATTTTACGTCTTTTTTTTCCCCTAAAAAAAGGGTTGAGAAGCACCAAATCTTAGCTAGAAAGGCCTTTTTTTTTTTTTTCATTTTTTCTAAAGAGAAGTGTGACAGTAAGAAGGATCTCAAATAGTGATTATAGGTATGGTCTAATGGTAATTCCACACTTTATCATTTAATCTAAAATGTTAAATTCAAAATTCAAAAAAGAAAAAAAAAAAAGAGGAACAGAAACACATGGTTTGCAAAACATTCAACACTATTCTCCCATTTTACGTAGGGTACATATTTTTAAAACGTGTGTGTATGGTCAATTACATGAAACCATAGAGATACTTTTTCAGAAATTATAATAATTCTCAACTTATAATTATTTTTAGAAGCTATAAAGATGTTTTTTTTTTGTTTTATTTTTTAAACATATTTTAGCCATGTCTCTCTTTAAAAAGACATTAATACCCTTAAAGGGATGCTGAGTTCTTAAGATAGACATTGTGTTCCCCTTAAACATCACAAAGGGCACAAAATTTTTTTAAACTTTTCTGATTTCAAAATTAATTTTAATTTTCGAGGGCTGCTAGCTTCTCGACCAAGAAATATGTTTTTGGTAGTACATGACGTGTTATTCCATGTTCCGATTATTTGGTTCCACTCATGAAACTAATAACTTGATTGTGGTTGAAAAATAACGTTGAAGATCTTAGGATTCTGAAGCCTATCGAATCTCGATTGTCGGTGGGCTGCTGGGGAAAGTTGCATGAACCGTTCATGTCACACGGTACCCCACCCCCATATTCCGATGGACAAAAGTAATAACTGAGGGAGCAACTTGCAAAAGCTCATGGTCAGTCAGACTATATATGGTTGTATTTTTTATTAATTACTAGTTTGTTCCACGACGTTGTTTCAACTTATTATTTCTAACTGCTACAATATAAAATTCTTATGCATTTTAATTACTTTTATATTTTACAACATAATGTCAACTGTTACAGTATAAAATTTTTACATGTTTTAACGTAAAACAAAAATATGTTATATATAAATTCTCACATGCTATAATGGTTTGATATCAACTTATTAATTAGTTCCAACTATGAAATTAATGTTATAATTTCCTTCTTTTTTTTTCCTAAATAATATAACAATGTTGTGCATTTTAAGTATTGTAATATAAAAAACATGTCAAATACGTTAAAACTAAAATTAAAAACTAAGACTATCCATATGTGCAGTAAAACATATCTATCATCATCATTACATATCTCCATAATAATTTTATATGTTTATTAACACTTAAAATTTTGCTCCTTATATATTCACAACAACTCTCTCTTTTTCTTTTTTCTTTTTTTTTTGTATTTATAACAACTTTGAAAAAAAAATTTACCAAACGTCTATTCGTTTATGATCCATAACACAATAAATAACAATGCCAAACTCGCTCTTAGCGCTTATTTAGCGTTGCTTTAAAAGCTAACTTTTAGTTTTTATAACGACTTACGGTAGATTAAGGTGTTCCGTAAACCCTGTTATTGTCCAACAGCTTCTAGAAAAACATGGGCGCGTACACGCGCACGTTGAACATGTTCTAAGAAACCCAAACATCGATGACAATGTAAGGCAATGCGTTTTTGGGAAGATAGGCAAAGATATTGTTACCCCCACACACACGCGTATTAAATAATATGACGTGACACAATAATTATAGTGACGTGTATGATTAGATTAGTGTATCAATTGGTCCCAAACTTCTAATAAAATCAATAAACACAGCTTTCTGGAGTACTTTTAATACTTTGTAGAATTTGTAATTAAAGACAACAGGTATTTGAAAACATAGTTGCTTGAAATTTAAATTTTGTGAAAGAAAGTACAGTTATAAGGTTGATTTAAACTATAATTTTGTATTTTATTATATGTACTGTTATGAGGTTAGTTTAAACTATAATTTTATGTTTTATTCTATGTTCTCAAATGGCCTATAGGGTGTTTGGAAAACTTTTTTTTTACACGGTAATTTTTAAAAACTACTTTGAGAAGCAAGTCAGGGTTTCCTTTTAAGAAAACTACATGGGAGGCCCCCCAATGAACACTCCTTATTAAAAAGGCCCCCTTCTTGTACACTTTTCAAAACTGCCTCTTTAAAGTTTATTTTCTTTTAAATTTGATTTGTTAATTGACTTTTCTATCCTTTATTCAAAATCAAATAGAAACTCTAATCTGATATTCGTTTTACTTTTCTCTTTCTCCCCTCTCTTTTTCTCTGTCCCTTCTTTCTCTCCTCCTATTCGTCTCTCCTCTTTGTTCTTTGCATCTCTCTCTATCCTCTCTCTACGCTCTCTCTCTTCTCTGCTTCCTTTCTCTCCTCTATCTCCCCTCCAAGCTCCAATAAAGATGACAGTTGTCATCGCCTCCGTCTCCGTCATGGACATCATTATTTTTTCCGTCGTCTATATCTTCGAGTTTTGATGGTGGATTCGAGTGGTCATCTCCATCGAAGACCATGCACGCGACCGTCACTCTTCTGCCTAGATCTGTCAAGAAGATGCATAGATGCATGAAAATCCAATCGTCGCTATTAGATCCATGACGATGATGAATTAGATTTATTTCAAGTTTTTTGCTGTTAGGTCTACCTTTGGACAGGTCCAGTTAGTTCTATCTCTATGGCTTGAAAATAATTCTATTGTATTTTTTTTCTTTTTTTTAAATTTTTGCTAGGCACAAGTACGTTAGTTTCTAAGTTTGCAAGGACGAGTAAAAGTTTAGTTCCTCTGTTTGTTTTTCGGACAAAAACAGTTTTGTTTTTCATTTTTTGATAACTCTCCTCCAAGTTTTAAAACTACGTGAACTGTTAGCTGTTATCTTACCTTTGAATTTTCTTTTGCTACGTCTAGTTGATACATTTAGTTTAGTGATTGAGTTTTCTTACTAATGTTGGTTTTGTGATCTACAGATTTTGGAAGATTCCATATTTTACCAAACGCACTTTGTTTTGTGGTCTTTTGATGTGGTGCTGCTTATGGGCAGAGAGGTTTCCAAGTAAAGATTCTATATTTTTCATATTAGAACAAAATATTATGATGAAAACCATCATTAACCAAGATCATTCATGTCAAATCACTGAGAGAATTAATGAGATACGGAAGCTAATATGAATCTATAGATAATGATGTGATTCTTGAGTCTGTAAGTTGAGGATCTTCCAAATCTAGTACGTACGTCCTCCTTCAAAGTATGCCTTTGTAATCTCTTTGAACATGGGTGATAGAAAAATAACATACGTACTGCCTTGGGGACCATAACCCTTTTATATAACTACTAACCCTAACAGTTATCTTTAATTTTTAATTTAGCTCATTATAAAATCAATAATTCTATTTTAATCTCTACACAAAGGAGGCTCACACTTAATAATGCATTAAAAGCCCAAAACCTAAATTGATCACTTTAATTAGGCAACCTTATCCGATAGCCTTCAATACACATTTATGTAATATATTAGCCCGTATTTGGATTTATTCCAATAATCTCCCACTTGGGCTATATATACAACTTTATAAATGTGAATTATACCTTATACGCTCATGAATTTTGCTATAAAAAAATGTATACATCTCAACAATCTTGTCTATTAACTATATCAATATAAGACCAAAGCGACCTTTGTTACATATATTGTAACTAGACCTATTAATGATCATATAAACTAATACAACTAATGACAAAGGTCAAGCATGGAAATTTCATACAATGTGATCTTAACATGCTTATTTCTAACTGGTCCACCTTAAACCTTAGTGAGATTAAACCATACCAAAATCATAGTGTGAATAAACCAAAACTTTATTTCTGTAAAAAATAACCTAAAAAATATCAATAAACTTTAATAACTGAAAAGTGTCTATATCAGAAAAGCATTTAAATTACAAACTTCTACTAAAACTGAATATTCTTATAAGACATGACACCCATACGAGCAGTGTGCTTATTAAACATTTTGGGTGGAAATCTCTTAGTAAGCGGATCTGCAATCATGGAGTTTGTACCGATGTGTTGCATAGACAACTGTCTACTCTAAACTCTTTCTATAGACAACTGTCCATCTAAACTCTTTCTTTCACAACCAGGAACTTGATGTTTATATGTTTTGACTTCATCAAGCTCTTGTTGTTGTTGGAATATAGAACTGCCGACTTATTATCACAAAATAACTTAAGTGGTCTTTGAACACTATCCAGTATGAGCAGCCTCGTGACAAAATTCTACAGTCATATTCCATGATTGGATGCTAACACGCAATGAATTCTGTTGTCATGGTAGAAGATGCTATAAGAAGCTATTTAGCACTCTTCTAGGAGACAACACTTCCAGTGAGAAGGTAGACATAACCCGACGTAGATTTCATACTATTTTGGTATCCAACATAATCGAAGTCACTATACCCAATGATCTCGAGTTGTTCCAACCTCTGATACGTGATGATGTAGTCCTTTGTTCTCTGTAAATACCTCAGGACTCATTTGGCTGCTATTTAGTGATCTTTTATAGGATTGCTTAAGTATTTTCCCAACATCCCTATAACATACACAATATCCTGATACGTACAAACCTGATCATACATCAAACTCCCTACTACTGATGCATAAGAAATCTTCTACATTTCTTGAATCTCAAAATCATTCTTAAGGCACTGATTGACACTAAATTTGTCTCCCTTGGCCACAGGAGTATCACTTGGTTTGCAATACTGCATGCCATATCTCTTGAGAACCTTTTCGATATAGCCCTTTTGTGATAATCTAAGAATACCCCGAGAGTGATCCTGATGTATCTACATACCCAACACAAAAGAGGTGTCACCAATATCTTCTATCTCAAATTTCTTTGATTGAAATCTATTGGTTTCATGCAATAAGCTTGTATCATTGCTGGCAAGCAAAATGTCATCGATGTATAAAACTAGAAAAATATACTTACTCCTACTAAACTTGTGATATATATAATCATCGCCCATATTCATCTCAAAACCGAACGTGATGATAACCTAATGAAATTTGTAATACTATTGACGAGAAGCCTGCTTAAGCCCATAGATGGATTTTTTTCAATTTACAAACCATCTTCTTTGCATCTCCCGACACAAAGTTCTCCGGTTGCACAATATAGACTGTTTCATCAATATCGCCATTGAGAGATACAGCCTCAACATCCATCTAATGAAGCTCAATATCAAAAATGCACTGCCAATGCCATTATAATCTTGAAAGAGTCTTTTGAACAAACCAGAGAGAAAGTCTCTCTATAATTGATGCCTTCTTTCTATGTTAAGCCTTTAGCAATAAGATAAGACTTGTACCTTTTCACATCACCTTTCGAATCCCTCTTGGTCTTAAATATCGATTTGCACCTAATGGGTTTTGCTCCTTTAGGCAATGGGACAAGATCCCAAACCTCATTGACCTTCATGGACTTTATCTCCTTATTCATGGCATCAATCCATTCTTGAGATTTAGAACTTTCCATGGCTTGATGGAAGTTGATTGGATCATCTTCCACTACACCGATGTCAAACTCATATTGTTGGAGAAATACAATGTAATCATTTGGCACCACACTTCTCCTTTCTCTAGTAGATCTCCTTAATGGCTTAGGTTCTTGAGATGGTAGAGTTTGTTCTTCTAAAACAATTTCTAGAATAGGAGGTTCTTCGACATTGTCTTGTTTTGGATTTGCTTCTTGAATAGGAACTTTATTAATATCAATAATAGCTGTGGGAATATCAACATATTCCTCTTCAAAGACAAAGTCCTTAAGTATATCTCCCCCTGCAAACTCTACATCCTCAAAGAACTGGGCTTTTCCTGTCTTAAAAATTGACTTAGCTATGGGATCATAAAACTTGTACCCCTAGATCTTTTAGAATATCCAATAAAATAACAACTCACCGTCCTTAAGTCTAGTTTTTTTTCATTAGGCCTATAAGGCCTTGCCTCAACTGGACATCCCCAAATATACAAATGTTTTAAACTAGGCTTTCTGCCCGTCCAAAGTTCGAAAGGGTTTTGGTTGTTGCTTTAGTTGAAACCCTATTAAGGATATATGTTGCAGTAATAAGTGCTTCTCCTCAGAATGATTCTAATGAGGTATAATGAAAGATCATACTCCTTACTATGTCCTTAAATGTCTTGTTTCATCTTTCAACAACACCATTCATAGTGGGCAAACATGGCTAGTGTATTGTGGGACGATACTGTATTTCTGTAGGAATTTAGCAAACGGTCCTGGATGTTGTTCAACTAAACCGTCATATCTACCATAGTTCTCACCACTAAGGTCAGATCTGACACTTTTAATCCTTTTGATGAGTATGTTCTCAACTTTAGCCTTATAATTTTGAACACATCTAGTGACTATGACTTTTCATGAATAAGATATATGTAGCCATATCTAAAAAACTAGTCTAAAATGTTATAAAATATTATTGACCATTCCAAGAAACCATCAAAAATGGCCCATAAATGTCTATATATATAAGTTCTAAGACATCCAAAGATGTGTTGACTTCAAATCCCCTTTTATTGGTTTGTTTTCCCTTTGCACAGTTTACACATACATCAAAATCTATAAAATCTAAGGGGGCTAGAATTTTGTCTAATATAAGTCTCTCTATTCTCCTTCTAGAGATATGACCTAATCTCTTGTGCCATAACGCAGCTCAATTCATACTGGTTAATTTTCTCCTTATACCTCATGTACGTAATTATAGGGATTCATTAATTGAAGCAATTGTATCAATTAAATAAAGATTATCGTAACCTGACAAAGAACCGGAACCAACCAATTTTAAATCATGAAACAAACTAATTTTTCCATTTCCAAATGAATAAGAATAACCAGATTTGTCCAAAGTAGAAATAAAAATCAAATTGTGCCTAAAAGACAGTACAATAAATGTCTCATTAAGATCCAAACAAAATCTAGTCTTTAAAATAATCTAAATTTTTTTATTGCTTCAACTTCAACCCTCTTATTGTTGCCTACATAGATGTATCTTTCACTATCATTTGGCTTGTAGCATCTTAGGCAACCTTGCATAGACACACTAATGTCAGTGGTGGTTACATTTGAATCTATCCACCAAGTGTATTTAGGTATCGAAGTTAAATTAACCTCAAAACAAACCAAATTAAGAAGCATACCTTCTTAGCATGCCAGGCGTGGTAGTTGATGCAATGTTTCTTCTGTCTTGTAGCTCCATAGAAGAAACAACCTATACTTTTTAGATCATTTAGTCTCTTTTGTTATTTCTTTTGAGGTGCCACAACTGTAGCTTCCTTATCCTTCTTTCTTTTCTTCCCTTTGTCCTTAGAAGTATTAGCCAAGTAAGCACTTTTTGTCTTTTCTTGCATTAATTTTTCCTCTTCTTGCACACAGTGTGAGATGACCTCACTAAGACACCAAGTCTCCTTTTGGTAGGTATAGCTCACCTGGAATTGACTGAATCATGTGGGAAGAGATATGAGAACTAAATGCACTAGTAAGTCCTCAAAGAGATCAAGCTTAAGTGCTCTCAGCTTTGAAGCAAAATGAGACATCTCCATGATGTACTCTTTGATGTTCCCTTTACCTCTATATCTCATTGAGATTATGCTTTCCAAAAGAGTACTTGTTTTAGCCTTTTCATTTTTGGCAAATCTCTTCTCAATGGCCTCAAGGAACTCATTGGTTGTCTTTATCGTTTTTGATATAGCGCCCTTAATTGCTTTTGGAATGACCTTCTTTATGATCTGTTGGAAACAAAGTGCGCAGCAGAATTTTAAAATTTTTTTTAATCAGAGTATTTCCAAAACACAAGTTTGACATGTTATATGTATAAATTAAACAGATCTTACTAACCTCAGTGTGCCGAAGAACCTCCGCGACCTGTGTAGAGAAGTAACATTCCAAAAGAGCCTCAACCAACTGGTCTTCTTTGCTATTCTCTATCCACAACCGGAGTGAGTGTGGGCTCACACGTATAGCTCTTCCACTGGTGACTCTCCTTCCAACCAACAGAGAGAACCCAAAGCTAGTGTTCGTGATTTGTGAACAAAAGCTCTCAGGGAGTTTTCAGATGCTCACTAGAAGAGTATCACTCTTAATCTCTCAAATTGATCTGAGTAAATCATTAGACTCACTCTCTTTTTATACCTATTGGTCCTAGGGTCAGTCCATATCAGATTTGGTCTCCAAAAAATCGAAACAGAATCAAGTTCGGATCAATATCTAATAAGATACGCGTGAAAAATGTGTAATCTTATGTGCGCTGATAGGCAGGCCGAACTGTCTGATAGGCAGGCCGAACTGTCAGTTCGGCAGGCCGAACACGTCATCCGGCAGGCCGAACTGCCGAGAAAAAATCTCCGCGAATCTTTTATTTTCCACCCGAGATTCTAAAGGATAAAGTCTTAGTTTTGATTCAAATAGCCCAATAGAAAAGATATCTGATCAAAACAAACTTTATCAAAATAATCTCTAAGAAAATAAATCAATTCACAATAATTCTACAAGTTTATCTTGATCCAATTTATCCAAAATTAAATCAACCGATAAACAGACAAGAATTATCTAATCACAATAATTCAACAAGTTTATCTTGAACTAATTTCTTACAAAATTAATTCAACCAATAAACAGACATGAATTATTTGATTCTTACAATTTTTAAACCAATCTGATAAATCCGACATAAGTCATCAATTATTGGAAAAGCACGCCGTGTCGTTACAGGATTTTGTGAGCTAGCAAAGGGGACCAAAATGGACCTATAAAGTTCAAGCTCATGATAATTACGAAACCCAATATCCCATATATACATTTCACAATTATCAACTCCAATGCTACTCCACTAAAAGCTTGGAGCTGCACTCTCGAACTTTATAGAATTACGAAGCTCGTGTAGCTAAGTCTCCATGACATATCATAGTGTATCGCATCCCCATATGATCATCCATAATCGGCTTAAGGACAAGTTCTGTCTTACCTTCCTGATTATTTTTATCTTACGTTCCATTGTCTCACCATTAGAAAACTTACCATCCAAAGATAGTATACCATTCGGTTACACCTATGTATCCAAATGGTTGAGCGCTCCAGTTTTCCAATTACAGGACAACGCATATAAGAGGATATCATTACTCCTAAAGAGGAGCTATGGATTCCATATCTATGAATAATAAGTCTACGCTATCAAGAGTCATGCCTCCAACGTACCGGCATACATGCCACTATAGAGATGTGGGAGTCACCCATTGGTACATCAAAAGACACAAGTCGAGACAACGGGCCCATTATTCATCTCAGGATTAAGATACAATACAAATGATTGTCTAAAGTGAATCGATTTTCCAAGACAGAATTATTAATCCAAATCAATTCACTTTATGTCCCGATCCAACACATCGTCACCTATGACAACGTGCCAATGTTTCTATTCATGGAGTCCAACTCCGATGGTCAAGACAAACCATCTCCCAAAGGGGATATAGACAACATAACAATCTTTACATGAATAAAGCGCCCAACTTTATTCCCTCGATTGCGGATCATATCTTTTAGACCATCACCTTAAGAATTGTGTCTACCGCATAATCATTCCATCATATGCCCAATTCTTAAGGTTTAGACTGACAGTCTCAGACTACTGTTTGCTTATCATACATTCAACAAATATGAACGTAAAGAGGACAATATTTGGTATATATAAATGAATAAATTCTTTATTGATAAAAATGTCTCCAAAAACGTATTACATTTTTACTCCTTAGAGCATACATGTCTAACAATCTCCCACTTGCACTAAGTGAGTAAATACTGCAAATTTCGCATCCCCATAGCTTCCACATGCCTCTCGAAGACTCTCCTAGTAAGTGTCTTCGTGAATGGATCAGCTAAATGGTCCTCTGACGCGATCTTGTACACCGTGACATGCCCGCTCTCAACGAAGTCCTTTATCACATGATACTTCCGATCAATATGCTTACTCTTCTTGTGAAATCTTGGTTCCTTAGCATTAGCTACCGCCGCACTGTTATCACAGTACAGTGATACCGCCTTATCCATACCAGGGACTATCTCAAGATCCCCAAGGAACTTGCGGAGCCACACTGCTTCTTTCGAAGCATCACTAGCCGCCACATACTCGGCCTCCATCGTTGAATCCGAAGTGCAATCTTGCTTCGCACTTCTCCAACTGATGGCACCGCCACCTAGAGTAAACACAAACCCCGAAGTTGATTTCCTAGAATCCAGACAGGATTGAAAATCTGAATCAGTGTATCCTAGATGAGTCAAGTCCTCACCCGAATACACAAGCATATACCCTCGAGTCCTTCTCAGGTACTTGAAAATATGCTTTACCGCAACCCAATGGTTCGGTCCTGGATCCGCCTGAAATCGACTCACAATCCCGACCGCATAGCTAATATCCGGTCGAGTGCAAAACATGGCATACATGAGACTACCCACTGCCGAAGCATAAGGCACCTTCTTCATGTATTCTCTTTCTTCATAAGACTTTGGAGAGTCTTTCTTAGAAAGAGTAATTCCAGACCTAGATGGTTGCCCACCTTTCTTGGAATCCTGCATTGCAAACCTCCTGAGAATTTTATCTATGTAGCCGGCCTGTGACAAAGCTATCATTTTGTTCTTCCTATCCCGAAAGATCTGGATACCGAGAACAAAATTAGCCTCACCCAAGTCCTTCATGTCAAACTGCTTGGTCAACCATAATTTGACCGATGACAACGCCCCAACGTCATTGCCAATTAGCAGAATGTCATCTACATAGAGTAGTAGAAAAACCACCTTCCCATCCTTTATGTATTTGTAAACACATGGTTCATCCACATTTTGTGAGAACCCATAAGTCTTGATCACTTGATCAAATCTTATGTTCCAAGAACGGGATGCCTGCTTAAGTCCATAAATTGACTTTAGCAGCTTACAAACCTTACCCTCTTGACCCGTGACCTTGAACCCATCTGGTTGTTCCATATAAATGGACTCATCAAGATAGCCATTTAGAAAAGCCGTCTTGACATCCATCTGTCAAATCTCGTAGTCGAGAGCGGCAGCTATGGACAAGAGAATCCGGATGGACTTAAGCATGGCTACAGGCGAAAAGGTTTCCTCATAATTGATTCATTCCTTTTGCGTATAACACTTAGCTACCAGTCTAGCCTTAAAGGTTTCGACCTTTCCATCCACTCCCCTTTTCCTCTTGTAGATCCACTTACACCCTATGGGTTTTACCCCTTCGGGAAGATCCACAAGCTCTTAGACCCGATTAGTCTCCATAGACTTCATCTCAATGTTCATGGCATCTGTCCAGAGTCTTGAATCAACATCCTCCATAGCTTCTGCGTAAGTGTAAGGATCCCTGTCATGTTCATCCGGTTCAGCCAAAAAGACCTCCCCATTGAACATATACCTCTCAGGTTGACGCCCGATCCTCCCACTACGCCGAAGCCCCTGAGGTTGTTGTTCAGGTTTGTTTGGTTTTTCTACACTGATCGAAATGGTTTCATTTGGAACCTCCGGAGTAAACGGATCACCCCTCAACTCCTCAAGCACCACTTTGCTTCGAGGTTTAAAGTCGTTCATGTAACTCTCCTCAAGGAAAGTTGCATTAGTTGAAACCACGATTTTATTTTCCTTTGGGTTATAAAAATAACCCCCTTTAGTCCCTTTTGGATATCCTACAAACACGCAAACTTCTGAACGTGCTTCCAACTTATTTGGATCCTTAAACAGGACATGACCTGGACATCCCCATATGCGAATATGGTTTAAGGATGTCTTTCGTCTTGTCCACAACTCGTGAGGAGTTTTAGGGACCGATTTTGAAGGCACATTGTTCAAAAGATAACATGCGGTTTGTAGTGCATATCCCCAAAAGGATAAAGGCAATGATGAATAACTCATCATGGACCGAATCATGTCCAACAAAGTCCTATTTCTTCTCTCCGCTACGCCATTTTGCAGCGGAGTGCCCGGCGCAGTCAAATGGGATAAAATCTCATTCTCTAACAAGTGTCCCAAGAACTCTTCAAAAAGGTATTCCCCACCTCGATCAGATCGAAGTGCCTTTATGGGTTTACCCAATTGCTTTTCCACTTCAGCCCGAAACTCCCTGAACTTATCATAAGTTTCGCTTTTGTGGTGCATTAGGTACACATACCCATATCTTGAGTAATCGTCAATGAAAGTGACGAAGTACTCATACCCTCCTCGTGCCCGGATGTTCATCGGTCCGCAAACATCACTATGCACAAGTTCTAGAACCCCTTCGGCCCTATTGCCCTTAGACCCGTATGGTCTTTTGGTCATTTTACCCTCCAAACAAGACTCACATTGAGGTATAGATTCCACCTTTAAGTGACTTAAAGGTCCATCCCTTACCAACCTTTGAATCCTATTCAGGTTGATATGGCCAAGGTGCAAATGCCAAAGATAAGTCTTATTAGAGTGAGAAGTTTTAAGTCTTTTTGAGTCATTATCATTTATCTCAGCATTAAGCAATAAGTCCATCTTAGGTTTGATAAAATATAGATTATTTTGCATCCATCCAGAACAGATAAAAGATTTGTTTTTACGAATCATCACTTTTTCTTTAAAAGATACCACGTAGGAGTCTTTAAATAAAGAAGATACAGAAATTAAATTCCTTTTAAATTTAGGAACATAAAAACAATCTCGTAAAATTAAATTCCTATAATTATCAAAATAAAGATGGACATCTCCCACTGCTTCCGCTGAGACCAAGGATCCATCGCCCATCCGAAGCGTTAAGTCTTCACGAAGTAGACTTCTCGTTTCTTTGAATCCCTGCAGAGAAACACAAACATGATTAGTTGCACCGGAATCTATGACCCAGATGTCACTGGATTCCTCAACCAAACAAGTTTCTAAATATAGAAGATCACACCTACCTCCCTTGGAAAGGAAGTCCTTGCAATGCTTTTTTATATGCCCGACCTTACCACAGAAGAAGCATTTAAGCTTCTTTGGGTTCTTCTTCTTCTTGCTCTTGATTGCAGGAGGAATAGAAGACTTGCCACTCTTGGCCCGTTGCTTCTTTCCATTTCCAGAGTTATAATTGGAACCAGAAGCAACTACCATATTGGCCTCACCACCAGCAGGAGACTCCCTGATCAGCAGTTCAAACTCCTGTAACTGTTTCATCAGTTCTGTCAAGGTCATATCCCGTCTATTGCTCAAATTAAAAGTAGCTCTAAACGGAATAAATTCCTTAGACAGAGTCTCAAAGACCATAGTCATCTAAGTTTCAGCATCGATGTCGGCTCCATTGGTTTGTGCCTCAGCGAGGTAACCCATGACCAACATCATATGCTCCTTTACAGATGTCCCTGGTCTCTGTCTACAGTTTAAGAGTTTCCGATGTGCCCCTTGCCGCTTTATTATGGCCTGGCCTCCAAACATGTCCTCAAGATTCTCCAAGATCTGCTTCGCAGTCTCATAATCCTGATGTTGAGCCTGCAGCACGTTGTTCATGCTAGCCATAACATAGCAGCGGGCCTGATCATTAGCATCTTTCCAGCGATCGTACGCTTGGAATTGCTCATTACTTGAGTCTCCCGTAGGCTCGGGAGGACAAGGAGTTGTCAGTACATATTTCAGTTTCTCAAAGGATAGGACGATGTCCAGGTTCCGTTTCCAATCATTATAGTTCTCACCGGTTAATTGGTTTTTGTCAAGTATCGATGATAAAGCGTTTTTAGACATTTTCAATCTACAATAAAGAATCATATACCAAACATAAGCAAACATATATATTAATTTAGTAAGATAACACAATCATGTAAAATCATACAAATGTGTTTATGTGTCAAAACCTTAAAATATCACAACCTTACAACGATAATTCCCAACTCAGAATTCAACAAGCTCCTAGGGGAGTCATGCCAAATTCAATCAGGAACACGGATCCCCTCCTGATTAATATATGCCATCCAGGACCCGTATGATCCAGCATATATTAATAATCGTTTCTTTGGCCATTAATTTTATTAACAGAGCTCCTAGGGGAGGTTAATAATAAAATTAACGTGAGTGTATAACCACAGTTTCAATATTTTATCCATGTTTTAAAATCACCACCTAGGGGTGTGCAACCATAAATCATACTAAAATACCTTATCCTTTCAAAGATCCAATCTGGTACATGATAGAAATCCCTTCCTAGGGGTTAGGACCACCATGTTCTTCCTATGGACCAACGATGGAGGCCTTAGGTTCTCTCTTTGAAAACCTTCTCCCACTCAATCTTTTGAAGTCAATGTTTTATTTTAAAATTATGCATGAACAATTTTAATATGAGCGGCACTCCCTATTCTATATGGCATGTTATCAATATACATGGTAAATCATATTATAATACAGACAAGCAAAGCAATTAAGCAAAGCTACAAGCATAATAATAATAATAACCGTAATATTATGGTTCCATCCTAGAGAATAGAAAAACTAAGATTACAAGAGAATAATCGAGACATTTATCGATTCTTCATCCTTGAATCCTCAAGCTATATCCTTCTTCATGTAATATCCATCTTCAAGTCCTCAATCCCGTATGAATCGAACACTTCATATTTCCGGTCATATCCAAATTTAATGTTTCTCAAAATCGTCCCAAAAGTAAAATTAAAACTGCACCAAAAAATTGCACCTTTTCTGGACATTTGGTAGCTCTCGGTCGGCAGTCCGATCTGGGTGATCGGTCTGTCGATCATGGTGGTTCGGCCTGCCGAACATGAAGGTTCGGCCTGCCGGCAGAGCACCAAAATTTCTGCCCCACTGTCGGCTTGCCGGACCGTACGTCTAGCCTGCCGATTTGTGACCTTCGGCCTGCCGAACTGTGAGGTCCGGCATGCCGACCGAGCAGAAGAAACCTTAATCCAGAAAATACAATTTTAATGCAATTCATCAATTTTATTTTCAACAATTCAAAAACATAAAATTAGAGACTCAGGAAATACCTAGAGGCGCCATCATCAATCTTTAAGATCCGACTTCTCGTTTCGTCTTCTCCGAATAATTATTTAATTACAAAATTCTTACAAATTAAAAATTAAATAACAATTCCTAGACGGAGATGATAGTCCGCCATCTAATTACATGAAAAACTTAGATACACATTCTAACCTCTAAGGAACCATAACCGGTATTAATTAATTAATAAATAATTAAACAACAATTTAATCAACCATAATTAATTAATAAACATTCACCATATAATCCATGACAACATTTATATATTATATAAAAACCTAGAGTGTCATCTCTCTATAAAATTCAATTCAAGCATAGGAGAGATTAAGATCACAAAATTTATGCATATAACATGATCACAAACTTGCAAATTTATGTAAAAACCTCGCTCTGATACCAGTTGTTGGAAACAAAGTGCGCAGCGGAATTTTAAATTTTTTTTTCATCAGAGTATTTCCAAAACACAAGTTTGACATGTTATATGTATAAATTAAACAGATCTTACTAACCTCAGTGTGCCGAAGAACCTCCGCGACCTGTGTAGAGAAGTAACGTTCCAGAAGAGCCTTAACCAACTGGTCTTCTTTGCTATTCTCTATCCACAACTGGAGTGAGTGTGGGCTCACACGTACAGCTCTTCCACCGATGACTCTCCTTCCAACCAACAGAGAGAACCCAAAGCTAGTGTTCGTGATTTGTGAACAAAAGCTCTTAGGGAGTTTTCAGATGCTCA
The DNA here is from genome assembly GCA_025403435.1 of Artocarpus heterophyllus. Taxonomy (NCBI): domain Eukaryota; kingdom Viridiplantae; phylum Streptophyta; class Magnoliopsida; order Rosales; family Moraceae; genus Artocarpus; species Artocarpus heterophyllus. Next base: position 17,966,484 of record CM046353.1, read on the forward strand.
CTAGAAGAGTATCACTCTTAATCTCTCAAATTGATCTGAGTAAATCATTAGACTCACTCTCTTTTTATACCTATTGGTCCTAGGGCCAGTCCATATCAGATTTGGTCTCCAAAAAATTGAAACAGAATCAAGTTCGGATCAATATCTGATAAGATACGCGTGAAAAACGCGTAATCTTATGTGTGCTGATAGGCAGGCCGAACTGTCTGATAGGCAGGCCGAACTGGCCAGTTCGGCAGGCCGAACACGTCATCCGGCAGGCCGAACTACCGAGAAAAAATCTTCGCGAATCTTTTATTTTCCACCCGAGATTCTAAAGGATAAAGTCTCAGTTTTGATTCAAATAGCCCAATAGAAAAGATATCTGATCAAAACAAACTTTATCAAAATAATCTCTAAGAAAATAAATCAATTCACAATAATTCTACAAGTTTATCTTGATCCAATTTATCCAAAATTAAATCAACCGATAAACAGACAAGAATTATCTGATCACAATAATTCAACAAGTTTATCTTGAACTAATTTCTTACAAAATTAATTCAACCAATAAACAGACATGAATTATTTGATTCTTACAATTTTTAAACTAATCTAATAAATCCGACATAAGTCACCAATTATTGGAAAAGCACGCCGTGTCGTTACTAGATTTTGTGAGCTAGCAAAGGGGACCAAAATGGACCTATAAAGTTCAAGCTCATGATAATTATGAAACCCAATATCCCAGATATACATTTCACAATTATCAACTCCAACGCTACTCCACTAAAAGCTTGGAGCTGCACTCTCGAACTTTATAGAATTACAAAGCTCGTGTAGCTAAGTCTCCATGACATATCATAGTGTATCGTATCCCCATATGATCATCCATAATCGGCTTAAGGACAAGTTCTGTCTTACCTTCCCGATTATTTTTATCTTACGTTCCATTGTCTCACCATTAGAAAACTTACCATCCAAAGATAGTATACCATTCGGTTACACCTATGTATCCAAATGGTTGAGCGCTCCAGTTTTCCAATTACATGACAACGCATATAAGAGGATATCATTACTCCTAAAAAGGAGCTATGGATTCCATATCTATGAATAACAAGTCTACACTATCAAGAGTCATACCTCCAACGTATCGGCATGCATGCCACTATAGAGATGTGGGAGTCACCCATTAGTACATCAAAAGACACAAGTCGAGACAACGGGCTCATTATTCATCTCAGGATTAAGATACAATACAAATGATTGTCCAAAGTGAATCGATTTGCCAAGACAGAATTATTAATCCAAATCAATTCACTTTATGTCTCGATCCAACACATCGTCACCTATGACAACGTGCCAATGTTTCTATTCATGGAGTCCAACTCCGATGGTCAAGACAAACCATCTCCCAAAGGGGATATAGACAACATAACAATCTTTACATGAATAAAGCGCCCAACTTTATTCCCTCGATTGCGGATCATATCTTTTAGACCATCACCTTAAGAATTGTGTCTACCGCATAATCATTCCATCATATGCCCAATTCTTAAGGTTTAGACTGACAGTCTCAGACTACTATTTGCTTATCATACATTCAACAAATATGAACGTAAAGAGGACAATATTTGGTATATATAAATGAATAAATTCTTTATTGATAAAAATGTCTCCAAAAACGTATTACATTTTTACTCCTTAGAGCATACATGTCTAACATGATCACCATACATATGCGATTTGACTTCTTCCACCTTTCCGTGTCCCTCTTTTCATCAAAGGAACTTTTATTTGGAAGAGGTACAAGAGAAGGAACCCTTAATGCAAGGTCGAGATCCATGACTTTGAGAACTGTAAGAGGTTCTCTTGCCATGATTTGAAGTTGCTACCATTTAGCATAGGAATGGAATTAATGTTAGCAGTAATGTTTAAAGCAAAACTAGTAGCTGAATCAAAGAATAATGTAACAAATAAAAAAACAAGCTCATGTAAGAATCCAAAATAATAATAATAAATCCAAATAAAGGCTACCCCATCTCAAGACATCGGACACTCCATTAATATTAAGTCTTTGTACAGGAATACTAACTTGTAAGTAATATCTTGGTGTAGTAATCTAATACTGACAATAAGAACATGCCAAACAATAAATCTTCCTTTAAACCAATTTATTGTTCACATGTAAAACTTGAATCATCATCACGTGTTTATTACCACAAGTATGCATGCAATTCTGTCAAATATTGGCCTTCCTTTGGGCCGATTAATATTCACATAAATTACATATACGTAACCGTTTTTATTTTAAAACAAATTAATTTCCATAAGAAAGGCTACTTTGATGACATGTTGCTTCAATTAATTCATATCAAAATATATATTAAATAGCAATATTTGAATTTAAAATTACACTAAAAATGACCAAAATTAAAATAAAAAAATAAAAATTTTAGTCAAAAGTCAACCGGTCAAAGTCAATTGTTGACTGATCAATTTTGACGGGTCCAATGGACCCAACACAGATCCTAAAACCATCTCCCTCTATTTTTCTTTCAAAGGCCCAAACCCATATCATCTTTTTTTTTCTCTGATCACCCAGTGGTTTTGACCCCTGGCTTTTATCTGGTCATGGGCCCAATTGGGCCTATATATGTCTTCCCTTGTTTTTGGGCTTGAGCCCATATTTGTAAAAAAGAACTCAAGGGGTTTATGGACCTAGGAGAAAGTTATGCAGGCGGTTATCAGGCCGGTTCTACATCATGTTGTGGCCAGGTGGCTGCAGCTCTTTTCTGGTCGATGCATAGTGGCTGCCACCGGAAGGGGTTGATGCCAGAGATGGCAGAACTAGCCGTCGGCCAAACAGCCCCCATCCTTAATTTTTTTAAATTTCTCTTAGGCGGCGACCAAGAGCCGTCCCTTTTCCCTGATTTACTAAGGCCAGGGGCCGCGGCTCCTCCTTCCAGCTGTGTCCAGAAAAGGTCATCGCCGACAGTGGGAAAACTAGCCGCTGGCAAAAAATTACAACACCTTTTTTTTTAATTCTCCTTATGCGACAGCTTTTGGTAGTCACCATGGCCAGAGGCTGCAGCTTTGAATTTCCGACGTGGCCTAACAGCAACACTTAGGTTCTAGTGTTGGCAGCGATAAGGGCACCACTGGCCATCTCCTAAATAATTCAACCAAAATTTTCCTAAATAATTGTGCTCAAATTCAACAATTTTAAAGGACCATAGATCGTTAAGTTTGAGAATTTTCCTACGAGAATTATATCTAGAAATTTATTGATTCCTAATGATTTAACATGAAGAAGCTCTAGATACCACTTGTTAGAACAAAATATTGTGATGAAAGCTGTCATCAACCAGGATCATTCATGTCAGATCATAGAGAGAATTAATGAGATGCATAAGCTATCATGAATCCATAGATAATGATGGGATTCTTGAGTCTGTAGGTTGAGGATCTTCCAAGTCTAATACATAACTCCTCCTTCAAAGTATGCCTTTGTAATCTCTCTGTAGATGTGTGACGAAAAAACAACATACGTACTGACTTAGGGACCACAACCCTTTTATATAACTACTAACCCTAACGGTTGTCCGTAATTATCAATTTAGCCCATCATAAAATCAGTAATTATATTTTGGTCTCTATACATAGAAGGCTCATACTTGATGATCCATTAAAAGCTCAGACACAAATTGATCACTTTAATTGGGCAACCTAATTTGATAGCCTTTAATATCTATTTATTTAATATATTAGCCCATAGTTAGATTTATTCCAAAATTTCACACTTTTTTTTCCCTTGTATTATGTTGTTTTTAGATTGGAAACGAGAATTTTCTTGTGAATTTCACTCAAGACTGTATTTTACAATTAAGAAGCTGCATTAGCCATTTGTGGAGTTTATTTTTTGAAGTTGAATTTAATTCTCACAAGGCAATCACAGATAAAGCAAAAGAAGAAAATTTCGAGATGGTAAAACGCATAACATATTGCTGTACCACATGGATAGGTTCGAAAATGCTTTGACTGGAACTCTGAAATTTTTATTTTCACGCTTCGTTTCAATTGATCTCTCATCATTATTTGGGAGACGTGCAAAAAGAAAAAGTTTGTGGTAATTTGTTTTTGTAGGTAGTTCTGTCAGCAATATTGGAAATTGTTATGCTCAATGAGTCAATTTATTATGTTTGGTTGAGTTGTGTGCGTGGGTAAAATCACATTTGGATATGTATTAAAGAAATCTGGACTGATTGTTGCTTAGCTAGATGCTTTTTGTTTTTATGTAAGTTCACCGTTTCTCTCTTTCTCTCTCTCTCTTCCTAGCTTTTTGCTTTTGGATTGCCAACTTGTAGGATCAATATTGAGGCAACGACCAAGAGCCAGTTGTAAAACCAAAAATACTATGCCTAAACATCTAATATAGATATCTTTTCTTGAATTTGAATTGATAACAATCAGCTAAATGATCTCTAGTTAATATGCAATATGACAATGAAAAAGACTAGAAATCACTCTTTCAAGTTTTTTTTAATAAGAAATTAGAAATAATCTAGTAGATTTTAATTTGAAACTTGATGGGTTCTAGGTTGGAGTTTGGCAGGTTTTGGGACGAAATTTGTAGGTTCACGACAGAACTTGGCAGGTTCAGGGATGGAACCTGTTAGCACTTGTGGGTTCCATGGCAGAATTTAGCAAGTTCTAGCTTCGGAACCTATCAAGTTGCAATTCCACACGCCTCATCAGCGATAAGAGGTAGTTAGAGCTTCTTTGTTTTAAAGAATATATGTTAGAATCTGGTAGATTTTAACTTTGGAACCTATCAGGTTATAATCTGGCACTCCACACCAATGATCAAGGGGGTTGGTGCTTCTTTCTTTCAAAGAAAAAGTGTTAGAATCTGGAAACTTTCATTCTGAAACCTACTAGATTCCAATCCGGCACGCTATGCCGGTGACTGCGGCGGTTGATGCTTCTTGGTTTTAAAGAAAATATGTTAGAATTTGGTATTTTCTACTTTGGAATCTATTAGATTCCAATCCGGCACCTCATGTCGGCGATCAGAGGTGAAATCTATTTCTTCTTTAACTAGAAGCAGATAAATAACTATCTTGAGTATTGATCCGGGTCTTAAATAATATGAGTGCTCAAACTCGTGATTAAGTTCATGAATATGTTATTTATTATAGAATAAATGAAACTCAAAGATAAAGAAGTAATCAGAGAGGTTAACAGATTTTACCTAACTCTGATTATGAATTACTTATAGAGGATCAATTTATATGCAATGACTATATCAAATGAGCATCTCTAGAATATAAGTAATTATATCTATAATTTTAAGAGTGTAATTTTAAGTATTAAGTGGAGTAACATTGAAATTAATAAAAGAGTAATATATTAATTAAACAGCTTAGTTAATACATTAGTTTTTATTAAAGATTAAAGTTTTAGGTCTATTGTTTGGACAAGTAGAATTATTTCTTTAAATTAGTTAATTTAAAATTACAGAATTCTAAATTAAATATTACTCAAAATAAATTAATTATGAATTAATTTATAATTATTAAGTAATAAGATTATTCAATAATAAATCACTTATAATTAATTTTGAAAGACATACAGTGGGTTCCGCCCACTATGTGTTGTACATTCAGGCATAGGGAAGGGTTCCCTATGCAATGCAAGACTTGTCACCAAATTTCGTATTTCTACAAGTTTATAATTCTGATAATTGTGATTTATTCAAAATTAGAAGTTTGAATTATGCAAACAAATCAATTTGGGTAACAAGCAATTCTTTTCTCTCCCTTAACCAGTGATTGGCGCCAAAAGTAAGGGGAGATTCTCTATGTGCCACAAGCAAATAAGGGAAAGAAAAATTTATCTTTTTATTTGATATTTAAAATTAAAATAAAGGCAGTTTTTTAAGGATTAATTGGGTATTTCATTAATTATAAATAGTGGCTCCTCTATTCATTCTATACACAATTGAAAGGCTTGGTCCAACTGTAAAATTTCTGTCAGTTTTTCTTATAACTATACAGCTTTTTTGGGCCATTATTTAACTTACTTAAAATTAATTTCTTAGTGAGATTCTTACTTGAAATTCATATTCATTAGAAGTTTGTGGAGCTTTCTTCAAGTTTTGAGGTATCTCCCATGGGTCCTCCATTAACTTTTTAACAGTCTAATTCTACATTGACTGGTATTTTTCCTATATAGTCGACATATTTTTCTATACTAAATCACAAGCTTCCACAATATTTCATACTTATCCATATCCTCGACACAGTATTTCCTATTCTGCTTAATTTTATACAGTATAACATTTGTACTGCATAATTTCCATACTGTCTAATCCTTATAGGCCCGTTTGGTGCATAGGATAAGATAACATTGGATATGATAGTTTTAGAGGATTGAATTGGATTGGATTGCATTGCATTGAAAAGGATATGATAAAATTTTACTTAATCCAATTATATGTTTGATGTTGTGTTATTAAGATATGGGTCCTGTTTGTAATTTTCTTCAAATTTTGGGGTTAAATTGTAGTTTTTTAAAATTAGAAAGGAAAAATATTTTCATCATATAAAAATTAAATTTTGAGCCCTCATTTTTAGCAAAATTATAATTGACCCAATTTTATAATTTTTTACAAATAGGTCCTTGAAATTTTTGTATACAAAAGTCGTGTTTAATTCCATGCTTGAGCAAGAGATTGCTTAATCCACTTCCAAGGGGATTCAAGCATGGATAGGATAAGAGCTTATCCAATCCAAGTTCTTTCAAAACAAAGTACTAAATTTAATCCAATCTAATCCAATCCGCCCTAATCTTGCTCGCGAAACATGCTCATACTACATAACTTCTGTACTGCTTAATTTCTATATTGCATATGTCATGATCCAAAACTAGGGGTAGTGACTTAATTAGAAGAAATATTTTTAAAGATCTAAAAGGTCAAAATACTAGAAAACTATAGTAGGGCCTGTAAAATTTATAAAAATTTATTCAAATATGCTCCAAAGACTTTAATGCTAAATTAAAAGAAATAAAGTACAAATAGAAAATTAAAATTAAAATACACAAAATTTAAATGTGTTTATCAAATAAGTGAAAAATACAGCTGCGTAGCTTTAGTCAAAATAAATTCAAATAACAATTTAAGCAAGGTTTATAAATAACCAATTATCTACTGGGAGTGTTCATTCTATGTATCATCTATGCACCAAGAAAATTGAAGGGAGAATACCAATTGCATAGCGAGAAGCATCGACGGAATCCATAACACCGAGGATCATCGACTAATCTGAAAAAGAAAGTTGGGGGGAGGGTGAGCATACAATGCCCAATAGGAAATCTATTTCTTGCCTCTTGGTTTTTCTTTACTATTATTATTATCACATAAGATTATTGTATAGTTAATAAACAAATTTTTTTTTTGACAATGCAAAAATTTAACAATTTTTCACTTTATCAAGCAAATCTATAATTCTGAAATTTGTAATTTGTCACTCAAATTCTTCATAAATATCCTGGGTTGTTAGTGAAGTAAAGGAAAGAAAGGATGACTTATAATATTCTGTTGTGCCCCAAACGAGCACCCTGTGTTCATTGTCCCTGTAAGGGCACCCCGTAAGATAGGCCATATTGCATGGACGGTACCATCAATATAAAAAATCCTTCATGCCCAACAAATGAGCACACCGTGGGATATTACTTCGATATACACTTTTGATGGCCTTTGAAATTGTCCGACGGTGATGCGTAAGATCTCAACAAGCATAGGATCAGGTTATAACCAGTATGAGTACTAAAATCCATCCTAAATCATTCTACCCACATTAGTCAATTCTTAACGAAATTTGGGCAACATGACAGCCGTTTTTCGACTAAACCAAAATTTTAGACCTGCATAAAAATGACTTGCAAATATATTGTGGTATGCTATAACTTCAATACACCCAAAATCATTCACCATTCCACTCACATTAATCATATCATAGAAACTCCACTTTCAAGACCAAGCTCATACATCACACACTTGTTCATAATCCTAAATCATAAATAAACATCTAAGGATCCAATATGCGCATAGAACTAACTCAAGATCAAATATTCACATAACCGACTCAATAACAAGTTTTTAGAGAATAATTAGTAATAATGACAGTAACAACAATATCAACAACAAAAACAACAACAACAATAATAATGACAACATTAATGATAGCAACGATATAACAAGATTAACAACCTCAACAATAATATTGAAAACAACAACATTAATATTAGTAAGAACAACAACAATATTAATAATATATGGTTTAGTAAACAATATTTTTAAAATCCATATATTTGAATTTTGAATTCCAAATTTATTGACTAATTAAATAAAATACTACGAGAGATGAGTTATAGAGTCCCTACCGACTTAACTGATGACATTTGGAGGCAAAAGATCTGAAACGCAATCACTGTTGAAACTTTGAATTACCAACTTTAACTTTGAAATTCTGTCTCACAAATTCGACACCACGAATGTGTCTAGAACATCAAACATAGACTAAAATGACATTTTCTCTGATTTGGCGGTCGGTGTCACCCATTGACTGAGAGTTAACTGATGTTGACTAAGGTTGACCAGTGAGGCGGTGGTGGAGTGTGGTACCAAAACGAAGTTCTTAATGTAAGGATGATCGTTCCAAAGTCGGTTTTCCAAAACGGAGCTCGAGTTGCTGGAAAATGGAGAAAATTCGATAAGGAGGGACGATAGGGGTCTAGATTTTTCGGTGACGATTCGGCCGAAGAGGGCTGAGTCTTGTTTTCCTAGACAAGAGGAATCCAACAGTGTAAACAGGCCCAAACAAAAGGCTGGATAGTGCCAGAATCATGTGGAGAAACTTCAAACTTCCCACAACTCTCTCCGATAGCCGACGGCTAGTGAAGAGGCGACAATCCGATAGCTAGAACCTCAAGCGGCAGCACTTCATTTTTGCCATAGCGTGTGGCCGGTGATGGCCTTAGGAAGGTCGGATGGAAGTTGCTAGAAGCCATTCTCTCTGTTTTGGGCTTAGGGAAAAGAAAAGAAGAAAAGAAAGAAAAAGAAAAGGAAAGGAAGAAGAAATTATAAATTGGGAGGGGGGTGTTCATGTGGGGAGGGGGCCTGATTTATTCAGGTCCCCATTTCATTTTTCATTTTTTAGAATAAGTTTCTAACCCTAATGTTTTGCAAAAATTCCAAAATGGCCCTAAAATTTTGAAATCTTTTTCAATTAAAACCATGGGTTCTACAGCATAATTTCCATATTTTACATACGGTATTTTTCTTATACCACAATTCTATGTCAAAATCTGTTACGACATATTCTGCGACAGTTAAGCTTTCAAGCTTATTTTTCTTTTGCTCATCAACTAATCTCTCATCCTCATATAACTCATACCTTGTTTAGGAGTATGACATGATATTTAAATCTTGTAAATCCTATATTTATTCTTATTAAATTTGTTACAAAAATTGGGTCTAAATAATAATCCTTATGACACGTGTATTGCCTTCAAGGCACTTAACAAATTTTTTAGCATAAAATTTAGCTCATAAAATTTTATACATAAATTGCTCAACAGAATTCTTAAATAGTGCTTATATTATGCACTAAGAATTTCTTGGGTTTTACATTTTCTTACGATAGGTGAGTAGAAGACAGAGAAAGGGAAAAAAAAGTTCTTCTATTCCCAGTCACGCTTTGTTCATCTGTTGAAACTAGTGAGAGAGTAAATATTAGTTGAGTGATTATTAGAAACCCTTAGTTTATTCTGCACCTATATGTACGCCCGGTTGATCCCAAGAAATAGACGAGAGGAGAATGGCTTCATATAGAAAACACGTTTCATACTAGAAAATTTTGGACGATCTCGTGGCACAAATTGTATATATATTTACTAAGCATTAAATTAATATACTTTATAGCATTATTTTATAAAAGATTATGAAAATTTTTGTTATATACATTTTGTATCTTTATCATATTTATGCATATTTTTGCTAATTTTTCTTTTGTAGAAAACCCACATAAAGTACTAAAAGTTAAAAAAAAAAAAAAAAAAGATACTACACCTGCATATTAAGCAGTTATTTTTGCGCTTTATAATATTACGGATTTGTTTGTTGTCATAAAGTGGATTTTACTCTCACGTGACAATGAACTATCATATTGAAGTACATGACGATATGAAAAAAACATGGAATGTAATAATATCTTTCTAGCTCTGTTTAATTTAATGGGAGTGTAGTATTTACCAAATTTACCAATATTCTATTTGAATTGATGCTTATAAAGCATGTCGTTTTATCCTAATTGGGCATTATGAGAAATAAAGTATTGTATTATTGATAAATAATATTCCTTATTGTTCTCCATGACATATATGCTGATATAAAATTTATATATATATGTAAATATCGTAAAGATTCCAATACTTATACAAGTATATAATTATGTATATAAAGTGTTCATAATACAGAGGATATGATTATATATACTTAGTATAAACTTTGGCTTATAATTAGTAGATAAAGCTGGACACTTTATCTTGCTTAAGATTGTGATGTTGTCTAGCCTAAATTTGGTGGAATAATCTTCTCTTGATTATAGTAATGGTAACTACTAGATAGAAACATCATTATATTTAGAACACATTAAACCTAGACCAAGATAGAATTTAATTTCTTGTGTAATTACATGATGAGAAATTAGAATTCTATTATTGATGATCATTTTATAGATCTTATCTTAATCGTGTGGTGATTAGTGAACTCACACTATTTATAATGTCTGATTGCCAATGACTGGGATTTGTAACATCTAGGATCAAGACCTTGGTACATTGGAGACATATTAATATAGGTAGCTAGGAACATTACTCACATATATGGAATCCATAACTTCTACAAGATAGGATGTTAAGGTAATATTCCCATGAGTTTTAATTCGAAAACTTAGATGTAGAGATCTCGCTATTTGATATGGGATATCAAATATTATCCAAATTCTCATTTATGATTTGTTCATGAAAAGGTTATCCCTAAGAGAATCGATGGAACTTATAGACAAAGAAGCAATTAGAAAGGTTACACCAAAAACTATAAACTTACATGTAATTATAAATGTTGTTGTGGAGGGTATTGTAACATGGCAAATGATTATATCAATGGATGACCTTATCGACGACATTTAATGTTTAAGATTCCATATAATTCTGCATATAATTTAAGAGTACAGCTTTGGTTTCTAATAGTGGCACAAGCTAGAGTTAATAATTATTATTAATTTAATTATGAGATAATTAAATTATAAATAATTGTTGGAACTTAAATTATATATGTCCATTTGGTCCCCTTGGTAGCTCCATAATATTCTTTCAGATGGATCAATAAAAATTTTCTTGGATTATTTTTTTCTGTAGGAGTAATTGCACATAACATTCCACGGGAACTATGTATGGCGCCACACACGAACTCTAGGAGTGCATGTGGTGCCAGGTCCATGATTCTAGAAAACAAATATCTTACATGATCATCATGTAATTTTTTTGTTATTCTGGTGCAGAAAAATATCTTTTTCAAAAGTTGAAATAGATTCTCAGATATTTATTTGAATTATAAGATAATTTAAATAATTAATTCAAATAATTGAGAAAATCATGAAAGATATTTATTTTAAAAGTTAGAATAAAAAATATCTCAATTTGAATCAAAATTAGACCTCCGACAAATTCTGGATGGATATAGGATACACTAAATTAGGTATTTGGGACATGTCTCATTCTCCTATTGAAGAGATGATAAACCACACCCAACTACCCAAGTGGTGGGCGTGGTTCTCTCCAAGGAAATCTCTTTGGAGATTTTGTTCTAACCACCTAGCCAATGTGTCTATAAATATGCCTTGGAGGTTCTAGTCTTTGTAGACTTTTATCTAGCTTCCATTTAGTGGTTCTTTAGCTCTCCCGTTTAGAGTGTTAAGAACCTTTGCCTAGTAGAAAGATATAGTAGAGATAATCTAAGAGATCTCACCGATGCCCACAAAACAGTTGATCTAGAAGGAGGAGAATAACAAGGAAGATCTGAAGGTTTTGGAACGCTTGATCATCCAATGCTATTACCAAACCCATAAGTTTGTGTTTATTCAATTATTTATATATAACATTATGAGAATCTTGAAAGTTTGTAAAAAATTTTAAAACTCTATTCTGCTGTGTTTTACATGTTTTATGGGCCATGACACAACATATTCAACATTCCATGTGAATTTACATTCCCTCATCATTTTTGATATATTTATATAATATTTCTTTAAATAACTAAATCAGTGGAACATATTCAAATATAAGAAAAATCATTTCACAAAAATGGAGTGTTTTAACCTATGATTTAATTCTTTACTGGTGACCATGGCTACGATAATATAATTTAATTCTTTCAAAAAGGAAAGCTAACCTTAATAAATCTTTTACTTTCAGTTCTTTTTGTTTCTTTTTTCCCCTTTAAAAAGATAAGGAAAAAAAGCGGGTCTCCATCAACCCGCTGAGTTTTGATGCTTAGCAGTGTGGGTCTAAAAAAAGTGATGCATCTTGGAAAAATCCCACCCCTCATGATTAACATCACTATATGTAACATATTTGTATATACACATGGATGTAAACATAAACTTGTAGGCAGTTGCAGGCATTAGCTTAGTGAAAATTCATATCTCACTCCATCTTCGGGTGTAATTTTCAAATTTCATAACCGATGTCATTAAAAAATGTAATATGCATTTAAAATATGTTTAAGTAAACAACAAAAGTTTACTAACTAGTAAGAAGAAATAAAAGGAATTATTTCCTCTATATCTAAAGTAAATGAAGCTTCGATGTTTCGAAGATGGGAATTTTATCTTTCTATACCTTTTGTTTTAGGTAAATTAATTCAAAAACTATACATTCGGTTTTCGATTCCATAAAATGTATACCTTCATATTAGGTTTGATTACCAAATCTATATTTTATCTCAGTCAATAGTTAATTTTGACAGTTAAAATGACTAAATTACCCTTAAGTAAAAGATAGAAAAATTAAAACTTTTAAAAAATAAAAAGAAAACAAAAATAGAAACACATAGATTGCCTATTTTTGAAGGTATTCTATACATTTTTAATGTAAAAATCCTAGTATAAAGTTTTTTTAAAATTTTTAAAGTTATTTTTTTAATTTGAGAGTATTTTGAGACAATTTCTTCAGTCAAAATTAAAGATCAATTAGGAAAATGTATGACCATATATGTTATATCAAATCTAAAGGTATAATTCGATTAGATCAAAAATCGAAGGTAGATTGTTTGAATAAACCTAAAGTATAAGGTATAAAAAGATATATAACCCTTCAAAGAATAGACTACTAGGCTAAACCATTAACCATTTTTTATTGGTTATCGATGCTGTATCTATTAGGATAAATGCACATAAAACATATTATGTTTTGTAATGAACATATTTATAAATGAATAAAGTGAATTTATTTATTATTTTTGCATGTTTGTATTTTTAACACTTTATAAATATCATTAAAATTTCATAATTATCTATGTGATCTTAAATAATATATATATAAGCATTATATACAATAGGATAATATTTAAGGATGATAATTAAAATAGTCAGCAACATATAATTAATTATTCAATTAAAGTATGAAATCTTTAATTAAGCGTTACTAATATAGGTCATTTTCATTAAGAATAGAATGGTGCTATCTAAACTATTAATATAGTGAGTCATTAAATAAATGCACTGTGTATAATGAGATTATGTAGGACCAGGACATGGTGAGATATGAACAACTAATAATTTTGTTAAGTATAGTAAGTTCTAATCATATCGACCGATGACCATATATAAGTTGATCTTAATCCTGAGTTATTAATAGACTCCTAATTACGGATTTATGCCTTTTGACTTACATGGTACGGATTTAAGAATCAAATCTTATTCCTTGTATCTTGGAGGCATGATGAAGTGAGTAGTTAGGAATGTTAATATTATAAGACAGAATCCATTCCTCCCCTAATGAGAAGTAGATAGATAATTCTCTTTAATATTGATTCAGTGCTTGAGTAATAAGGGTTCTCAATTCCTAAATAAGTTGGTGAATTTATTATTCATGAGAGAATCAATGGTACTTAAAGATAAAAAAGTAATTAGAGAGGTTAATGGATATTACCTAGCTCAAATTATGAATTTATTATGGAGGATCGATTTATAAGTAATGAATATATCAAATGGATGACTCCAAGAAATAAGTAATTGTAAATCTATAATTTCAAAAGTGCAATTCCAAGTATTTAGTAGAATTACATTGGAATTAATAAAAGAGTAATATATTAATTAAAGAGTTTAATTAATATATTTGTTTTATTTGAGCTTGAAATTATAGGTCTATTAGTCCCCCCGCCATCCTTGTAAACACTGTTTGGATAAGTGGAATAATTAATTTAGAATTATGAAATTCTAAATTAAATATCACTTAAAATAAATTAATTATGAATTAATTTATATTTATTAAATAATTAGATTGTTTAATAAATAAAATAAAATAATTAATTTTAAAAGTCACACAGTAAGTGGGTCCTACTATGTGTGGTGCACACAGTGGGAGAGTCCCATTGTGTGTGGTGCCGAAGCACAAAGAGGAAAGTCTTCTTGTGCACATCAAAGCTTGTTTATAAAGTTTCCATATTTAGTATTTTTAATTTTGAATAAATATAATTTAATTCAAATATTAAAAATTTAATCAGGAGACAAATAAGATTGGGTAAATAGTGATTTTTTTTCTCTTCTTTCTCCTTGAATTGGTGTCACACACAGATGGAGTCTCTATGTATGTGGCTCCTATGGCAGTGCAGGAATAAGAAACTTGTATCTTTTATGTGCGAAATTAATATCTTATGTGTATGTAGCGCCTAGTCTTCTGGCCAAAGACTAGGCGAAAAAGACGTTAATTTTATAAATAGAGAACGTCCTTTGCTATCTTTATTCCAGATCATCTTCATTTCTCTTCCAGTAAACAAAATTTGTAATATTTATTTATATGCAAAATTATTATAATCTAGAGTGTTTTATAAAAGTTTTAAAAAAATTTTATTATACACTATCCATACATTTCTGCAATATATAGTGAAAAACGTTTTCTAAACCAACGATACCATCACATAATAAATTGGGGTGGGTGGTCGTTACCATAGAAGATAAGTAGTGATAATTAATTAACATATATGAAAAGACTTGACTAACTAGGACCCATTTGCTTGGCCAAACCAAATTGAACTTTTCTTGTTGACAAGCCTCTGTTACAAGCCAAATTACGGTCTATAAATACCCTTCATGACCCGATTAAGTCCGATAACAAAGCATAAGCTGAAAACCAAAATTAAAGTGGTGAAATATGGAGGTTATCATCATCAAAAGAGAAACCCTAAAACCATCTTCTCTGCCACTTGATCACCATCTGAAACCCCACAAACTTTGTCTCTTCGATCAGATCACTCCCTTCACCTACGCTTCAATAATGATCTTCTTCCGTAACACCGATGCCAACTTCAATGTCCCAAAAACCCTAGCCCAGCTCAAGAAATCGCTCTCTGAAACCCTTACTCTCTTTTACCCATTTTCTGGAAGGCCCAAAGACAACCTCTACGTCGACGACTTTGACGCCGGAGTCGTCTATGTAGAAGCCAAAGTCAGTTGCACCTTGGCTGAGTACTTCAAACTCAGACAAGTAGAACTTCTAGACCATTTTGTTCCCTTTCCTCCCTTTCGCAACGAAACCGACACTTCCAAACCCCAAATTGGGTTTCAAGTGAACGTGTTTGCCTGCGGTGGTATAGCCGTTAGCACTTCCTTGGGCCACAAGATAGCTGACGGAGGAACCTTGAGCCATTTCCTCATGTGTTGGGCCGCAGCATTCAGAGGTTCCTCCTCATAAAATTATCAAACCTAATCTCTCCGACGCAGCGATAGTGTTCCCGCCAAGAGAGAATTTTCCTCAGAAATACCAAACCCTAGGGAATCAGTTGTGGTTCAGCGAAGGTGACTTTGTCACAAGAAGGTTCGTGTTCGATGCAAAAGCCGTCTCTGCTCTGAGGGAGGTAGCGAAAAGCAAGCTTGTCCCGACACCATCGCGCAACGAGGCGGTGACGTGTTTCGTGTGGAAACACGCGAATGCGGCTTCCTCGGCCGTGTGGGGAACTGCTAGGGCATCCATAGTTGCCCATGCGGTCAACATGAGGCCAAGAGCGAAGTCTCAAATGTTGAACACCTCTATGGGAAATCTCTTTTGGTGGGCAAGAGCTTATTCCGACGAGGCAGCTGAAGCCGAGTTGCAGGAGCTTTTTGGAGCGTTGAGAGAATCACTTGTGAATTTCAACAAGGAGTACTTGGAGAGCTTGGAAGGTGACGTTGGCTTCGCAGCCGTGTGCGAGTTCTTCGATAACATCGAGGGGATTCTTTCTTCGGAACCCAAAAATGCACCGGACATTTATGGATTCTCAAACTGGCAGGGCTTCTTTAATGAGGTCAATTTTGGTTGGGGAAAGCCTATTTGGGTCGGAGCACATGGAAAGGTTGGTTCTACGTTCAGGAATCAGATTTTTTTCGTTGATGCACCAGGTGGTAAGGGAATCGAAGCCTTTATAACCTTGGAAGATAAACATATGGCTGCTTTAGAGAAAGATCCTACGTTTTTGGCCTTTGCTTCTCCAAACCCAGAAGAACTTCCTGGCGTGTGACTCTGCATGGTTTCCACATTAATACATGTGACATGTCGTTGGGGTAGTATTATTGGCTCTTTATCCGTACTATATTATGTGTTCGACTAAGTTTATAAAAGTTGTATGTTGTCTTTATAGGACACTCTTGTATAATTCTGTTGGGTTAAATCCGCCTACCCAAAAAATAGAGGAACTCAATCTAACAAGTATGGTCCACTATTTTTTTTAGTAAGGAAGTTTTAATCTTACAGAATTATCCTTTTTAACTCTATAATATTAAAGTAAAACCTTCTTTAATCTTATAGAGTTAAAAAAGGTTAATTCAAGGTATTGTCAGTGTGGCATTGACTTGGAGTCCCATATGTATTAAATAAAGGACTCTCCTACTCCATGTGAATGTATGCTTTATATATGATTAGTGGCTTGTAATAAAAGCAATTATTGGTCTAAAAATCATCAAATTAATAAATCAAAAAAAATTATTAAAGTAAATAGTATTTTTAAAAATATTGATAGCAAATAACAATGAATAGAAATTTATTCGGTAATTTATTTATCTATTTACTTATTATGAGTAAAAAAAATTTACTAGTAAATTTTTTTTACTACTATTTGCTATAACTATTTTTAAAATTATTATATTTACTTTAAAATATTTTAAAAAACTATTATTTCTCAGAATTGTCCCTAAATAAAATTATTGTCCACAACTTATATGTACACTGACTTAGTCATCGATTTGCATGTCGAACTTGAAATTAAAATCATTATTTCTCACAATTGATCCTAAATAAAATTATTGTCCACAATGTATCAAAAAAAATTATTGTCCACAACTTATATGTACACTGGCTTAGTCATCGATGTGACATGTCGAACTTGAAATTAAATAAATAAGCCGTACTGGAGTAAAAAATAAATATGAAATCTCAAAAAAATAGTAAATTGGAAGCAACTAATTTATTTATTTATTTATTTTTGGCTGAGTATGGGGCACAAAAGCCTAAATTCGAAGCAACTAAATATTCTACTTTAAATATTACTTTGAACTGTGAACAGTATAAAGCTCTCACATACTATTAAAAAAAGCTATAGTATAAAACTCTCACATACTATAATTTCTTAACCTAAATTGATGGTTTAAACTATTTTCCGAAACATCATATTTGTTATGGCACTTTTATCTCTCGGGAGTGCACAATGAAAATCTTAGCGTGCTCCAACTTCGCTAGAAGGCTATATATGTCCACCGTTGAGCTTTTGGAAGAATTTCACTATATGAGAGATAAAGTAAATAGAATGACAACGTAATTGTCAGGGGGAAAAAAAGGATTTGGAACGTTTTCTAGAAGCTTTTTCCTCTTTTTTTTTTTTAAGTCTGTTTTCTTTCTTTTGTTCACACAAGTGTACGTGTGTATACATACATACTAATATATGTAGTGCATACATACAATCATACTTTGACAGGTGCATGATAACCTTATTGACAATTTCATTCAAAATATATTTTATAATATAGAAAATCAAATTATCATTCATCCACTAGACTCCCTTTCGATTCTGTAATCGATTCTTCATAATAATCATGGCAAAACATACTCTCTCAAGTGTAGCAATGGCAACTGGAAGGATTAATGCAAGTATGACAAAGAAATAAATTAAAGGATAGACCTTATTTTTTCTATCTCAACCGATTTCTTTGCAAGATCTACAATGCCTTTTTTTCTTTAAACTTGTTGCTAGACTGCATATCACAAATATAAATTTCAAGTTGATCATTATGTATCTTTAGATCAACTGCAAAAAAACTTAGTTAGACGATTAGTTTTTCCTTATTAGAAGCAAAGAATGAATTATTGGGCTTAGACATGCTACACAAAGCAACAACTCAATATTTGTCTCGGTAAAACAATCATTTAACTCTTGGTGTTGCATATTGATGATAAAGTAAAATAACTCAACATGAAAATGGTGTAAATTTATACTGTCTTGAGTTTTTTGTCAAAATCTATGTCGAGTTATAAACATATCATTCATGTTGAGAATATCAATATTGTGTTTATAGAATGAAAAAACTTGTTCAAAAAAACATCCCAACCTTCATCTCTTATTTATTGGAGTGTTTGCTTACTTGATTTCATCAAATCCATAGCATTCACAATATCTTGGTCCTTCTCTGCAATTTCTTTGACAAATCATTTGTAACCCTAATATAACCTTCATCAAATGTAGAGAATGCAAAATGGAATGATTGCATCAATCCTAGTAAATTATTTGCTTCACATTTTTGCGCTGAAGTCAAATCATTTTCTACAACTGGTTCAAAAGATCAATTGTAGGTGAAAACATCATAATCAAACTAATTAACGATTCATAATGTGAGCCTCATTGTGTATCATTAGAATGTTTAAGAGTAGTTTGTTGATTTAAGCCTTTCCAGCTCGAACGCTCACCATTACGGAGTTCTTCGAAGATCAAAGTTGCTTGTTTCTGATGAAGAATATCACATTGTTTAGCAGAAGCTCTGGCAATATTTGTCACACTAGTGACTGAAAAGAAATGTTTTGCAACTCCAACCCTTTTTTTTTTTGTTGCTGCAATTACAGGAGCAAGTTGAAGTTAAGGAGCAAAATAATGAATGTAAAAAGCACAAGGGTTCTCCTTCTCTTTAAACTATTGAACTCTCCTTGCATATTACTAGCTCTATCATAATCTTGTCTTCGTAGTTTAGATATGCTTAATTTATATTTAGAAAATAAATTATCAGTTGTACTCTTAAGTAAGAGCGTCGTCATACTAGTAATATGTTCAACACCTACAAAATATTCAATCACTCAACCATTCTTATCCACATAATGCAACACTATAGCCATTTGCTCTTTCATTAAGATATTCTGAGATTCTTCAACCAAGATAAAAAATAATGCATCACTTATATCTTTCATGATATTATTGATGGTTGTAATTGCAACAGCATTGATAATATCCTTTCAAATACTAGGTGCTATTAATTTGAGATTTTCAAGATTATTCTTCAATATAATAGGTCTTGTGTCATCATTGTGATGGGCAAGAAACTTTAAAAGCTCATGAAGATAGTTACCCTGCTTTTTTGATTCATCTGTTTCATCATCATCATGAAATGCAAGCCTTTGTCATAAAAGATATCGAATACAATCAATTAATTTATTCAATCTTATTCGATATTTGTTTCAAGCTTGATCTGATTAGTTGGCGAAAAAAGTTTTCTATGTATTGCTTTTGGTTCATCAAAGCTTCACCCAATATTCAATTGGAATACCGGAAAATCCTTTGATTTCATTTGAATACTAGAAGTAGGACTTCTATAAACCTATTGATTCACTAGAATACCAAGAGAATAGGTATCAATCACTAATTGATTCTAAAGAATACCGAGAAAACTGGATAAATAGAGAGTTAAAATACTTTAATTTCATTAATAATAATTCTTTCTTCATACATATGATAGGAGTAAACTATTTATAGCCTAAATTGTCTCAAACAATAATGGGAAACTACAAATAAAAAAAGAAAAATAAAAAAATAAAGAAAGTTAGAAAATAAAAATAAGAAATAAGAAGTTTAACCTATTAGAAATTGGAAACTAAAGATAATCTTAAATAACTAAAATAAACAATCATAATTTGGGATAAAAATCTATCTAATAATGGGAAACAAATCTAATAGTTTTAATTTGAAAATAACTCAAAATATTTCAAAATCTGGTAAAATCGGGAAACTTCCTCCATCAGGCGATGAACTCGAGCAGTCATCTAGGGTCAGGCATGGGCAGTCGACCAACTGTCCTCACAGTTGAAAATATGTGTTGTATTAGACCCATCGGTTTGGAAATGATTTGTCCTCAAATCTTGAGCAACTTCAAATGATAAGAAAAGAGCAAAATTTGTTGCTAAAATTTGAAATGTCTCAATGTTGGAGTGAAGAATTTATGATCTTTTTCCACACTAGGCATCATAAAGTCGATCGTGTCGAATTTAAAAATGTCTGGTTTGAGAAGAACCACATGAGAGTGATGTCAGGAAGGAGACATGGAAAAAGAAAAACATTTTCGTCAACGACCGTGGTAGATTCTACGTCTAATATATCTCCTTCTTCATCATCAATGTCCTTGAACAACAAACCAAAATAATTATTGTTGTCCAAGACTAGATCAAATTAATGTTTTGATCGTCATTTTCTGCATTACTCTTGTCGAAGATTGGACCATCATCAAATCTTTTACTATCATTGACATCTCCATAGAAAAAATCCTTTTTATCACAAGTTTCATAAAAAAAAAAAGGGACCTTTAGTTTTTTCCTCATCTTCAAAACTTTCCTCTTCATCTATAAATTCTTCGTTTTCATATTGTAGGGCAAAGGCATCGATCCGCACTACTATATATTTAAGTGTAGCACGAAAATAAGCAAGTTCTTTGGATTGAAGTTAAAAGGTGTGGCTACAACGTGGGTGGCGGAAGCACAGTCAGCGGCGGTGGGAGTACCATCAACTCTATGGGAAGGCGACATGCAAAAGATCGGTGTAGAATATTTTTTCTCTAATACCAACTGACATAGCAGAAGCGTATAACAAAAATAAAAAAAAAGAGGTAAATTCCTAAAACTCATTTATTCAATTAGAATACCAAAAAATCCATTAATTAAATCATAATACCGAAAGGTAGGACTTGTAAAAACCTACTGATTCACTCAAAATACTTAGAGAATAGACGTCGCTCACTCGTTGATTATAAAGAATACCGAGAAGACTAGATAAACGGAGGGTAAAATACTCCAATTTCATTAATAATGATTCTTCCTTCCTACGTATGATACAAGTAACCTATTTATAGCCTAAATTGTCCCAAACAGTAATGGAAAACTACAAATAAAAAAAGGAAAATAAATAACTATGAAAATTAGAAAATAAATATAAAAAAGAAGCTAAACCTATTTGAAATTGGAAACTAAAGATAATTCTAAATAATTAAAATAGACAATCAAAAATCAAGATAAAAGTCTATCAGATAATGAGAAAAAAATCTAATAATTTGAATTTGAAAATAACTCAAACTATCTCAAAATCTGGAAGAATCAAGAAACCTCCTCCATCAAGCGTGAAACTCGAGCAATCGACTGCGATCAGGCATGGGCGGTTGACCGGCTGTCTTCACGGTAGAAATTATGCATTGCATCAATTACCCACACTGGTTCCGCCATCATTAACTTTACCTCCAATATCTTCAATATCTTTCATTCAAATAATGTTCTTTCTGTACCATATATGAAAAAGAACGTAATTTCCATTTCTCAATTTTGTGCACCGAAGAATGTCTTTATTGAATTCTTTGGGGGCATAACTCTTGCAAGGACAGACTAAGGTGGCATATACAAGTGATGCATAGACAACCATCCTCTTCTCCTCTTGTAGCTTTTTGTAGTGTTAAGGCATCAAACTTCGAATGGCATCATCACTTAGGTTATCCATCTCTTAACATTCTTTAACATATTGTCTCTTAATAAACTAGACTTGTGCTCTTATATGTTAGCAAGTTTTCATTGCAACGCTTGCCTTTGCAACAAGAGTCACAAACTACTATTTTTAACCTCTACAATCTCCTCTACTCAACGCATTGAAATTATATTGTAATACCCGGCTAAGTTAATCATATTGCTAATATATAATTAACCTAGGTAACATTATATTTCCACAAAAACCAATATAGTTATTGGGCAAATTTAAAATTTTCAAAAACCTTGTATTTTATAAACAACTATATATCTTTACTCATAAGAGAGGGGTCGACAATAACTATTTATAATAATTTACATCTCAAAATTAAAACATTATCCATACCATAATTATTACAGGCCCATATTAATTACAAGTACTAAAATATGATTTTAAACAAAAATGTGCCCATGTAAGCACAACAGTGTCCATATACATGAAGTCCAAAGAATGTATCAGTCGACCTCCTAATCAACACTACTAAGATGTACACTAGTCACATCACAAGGACAATATGGTAATTCCTAGTAAGTATAAACTATGCAATTCAATGTTGTGGCATAAAGTATGGGCTCATAACATTTATATTGTACCTATCACATCATAAAAGCATTTATTACGCTTGCATAGTTATGTACACTATCAATTGACCGCCTAGGCCTATTATAAAGCATGCATGCATAGTAACGAACCTTCAACCAAACAATAAGTGCCTCACTCTAAACCATGAGACAATATAGCTCCTCGATCCTAGGAATTACAAAAAGGTCCAAAAATAGTTCTAATCTATCCATGAAATAGTTTGAGTCCTAATTTAACATATGGAACTAATTATGGCCACTTACAAGCTAACTACACAATGCACATACAAATAGTTTCTTTCTCATAATATGATGATTGTCTTCAAAAAATTATAAGCAAATGATCTAATAAATCATATATATTACAATATTAAGCTTGTGATTCAGTTGAAATGAATTTTAATTTTCTTGTATCAAGACAAATAGTAATTAGTTGAAAGCATCAATTTTCTCGTTGAACTCAGTGTGCTAGTATACTTGAAATTATTGATAACCATAGCTATTTTACGCAATTTCTTAAGGCAAGTATTCGAAAGATAAAAGTAAGCTTACATCTTTGTCTCACAAAATCATCACAACACAAACTGACTTCTGTTTGAGACTCTAAAACAAATATAAAACATGTTAATTATCAATAAAAAAATTATATTGATCTCACATAATTTGAAAAAATCTCCTATTATATAAAATCACAAAACTATACCACTAAATTTCAAGTTCAAGAATGAAGTAGCTACTATGGACACAGTATATACGAGAACATATAACTAAGCACCTCTTTAAATAATTCATAACTAAGCACACAAATTTATAAATAGAATTAGTGTCAACAATGAATTTACTAACAAATAAGACTACTTAATATAGAAAAGTATAGATAATCATAGCCTGAATAATTTCACTATCATCTATATGAAAAAAAGATACTATATTATTGAAAGGACAAAACACTTCTTCGTATATGCAGAAGTCTAAACAAGAATACCTTTTATGAAATCTAGAACGAAGGAAATAATAATGATGAAGCTAAGGATTTGTTTTTGTTCCCAATTGGCATTATATATCTACAACTCTAATTCTTGTAAACTCAGAGATCAAATAGAAAAGCTTAAAAAGACGAGAGAAAGCTATTGTCGTTAGCTAATAAAGAGATAGGACTTATTCCTATTATAACATAGGCTGATATTATATAGGGAATCTTAAATCAAGCTGCTAACTGACATACTACTTTACCAATCTCTACTAGATATAAAATAATTAGTTTATTTTCTATCACATATTTGTAAGCATATTATATATACACGTAATCAATAATTATGATATAAGGAGGCCATGTAATAAACATATAAAGTATGATAATTAGTATTAAAATAAAATATCTACAATATGAATTCAATTACAATACTAAAAATGAAATCTACTATAGTCTTATAAAATAAAAGATAGCAAAATGAATTACTGTTAAAATAATTTAACCAAAATAATAGAATAATAAATTGAAATATCAATAAGTAAAGTAAAATTGTAGCACTTGTTTATTCTAGCACATTGGGATTCAAAACTATTGAGTGGGAGAGGGTATATGTATGGCCTATTGGTCTCCAATATTAGAATAACACTGTAAGGGTCAAATGGCATCTTAAGACAGTATTGATTTCTTCCTCTCTATGGAGAGTATCCATTTTGGTCGATGCAAAGTTGTTCTTCCAAGTGATATGATTTTGGAATGTAGCTCTAATCTGACCTACCCTACGACGGCACTTTATAGTTAAGTCTTTGGAATATGAAATGGTGGATTATACTCTTAAAGGTGTAATTAATTGTTAGTTGTGTTTTGACCAAAATAAGGGTAGTTAATCTATGTTGAAAATATGAGATACTTTGAATAAAATTTATTAATTAAGAATAACATAGTTCGATTTGCAAATGGTGTGACTTACCTATACAATGATACATTGTTTATGGTAAATTGAATTATCGTTGGCTAGATTAGTAAACATGTTTTTATGTACTTGTCATGTGCATACATGCATCATTATTACAATGCTTAGAATCTATATTATTTGTTTATAATATTTAAGTATATAATTAATTAAATGTATTTTTATTTATTTTTTAACAATATGTCTAATCCTATTGTTAACCTACTTTCACTTGCACAATTTAGTGATGAAAACTTTGCCAAATGAAAAAGTAATATAAACCTTGTACTCATTAATGATGACTACAAGTTCGTCCTCCTTGAGCAGTGTCCTTCAGCCTTGTGCGTAGAGCTACCAAGAGGCGTATTCTTGTTGGTAGAAAGCCAACCAAAAAGCAACGTGCTATTGTTAGTTAGCATGTCTGAAAAGGTTCGCAAGAAGCATGAGAATATAGAGATTGTTTATGCTATAATACAATCATTAAATGAAATGTTTGGGCAACCAAACAAAAAGGAACATCTTGATACCATGAAGATATCCATAACAATAAGATGACACATAACACACCTGTTCGCTCCCATGTGCTCATTAAAATAGATCATCCTCATGAGACTGAGCTAAATAGGACTATAATAAATGAAGGTACATAGGTGGGAATGATCTTAGAGAATCTAAGTCTTGTCTTCCAGTAGTTTAAGACAAATTATGTCAAGAACAGTATAAAGACGAGATTCACTCAATTGTTAATATGCTCAAAAATATGAATCACTTCATTGTACAAACTGCAATGAGCGGTGAAGCAAATGTTGTTGAAACTGCTTGTTCTTCGAATCCAAACATGAGGAAGACAAGGATGCTAGAAAGCCCAAACCTAAGAATGGCTTAAATATATGTTCCAAAAAAATAAATGATGGTTTATATTTTCTTAGATCAAATCCTAAACCACTACTTAATATTAAAGGCAAAAGATTTCTCATGATAATAACATGCATTTATAGTACTTTTAACTTGGACATATTAACCTAAAAAAATTAAAAGACTTGTAAAGGATATAATTATGCTTACTTAGTGCAAAGAAAATTTGAAACTTCTAAAAAATTTACAAAATTCCAAGCAGAAGCTAAGAACCAATTAGGAAAGCAAAAGAAAACACTTTGATCAGATTAAGATGGTGAATATTTGGAATCGAAATTCACAACCCATTTAATGAAAAGTAGAATAGTATAACAACTTACTATGCCTAAAGCGCCTTAATAAAACGATGTTGTCAAAAGAAGAAATTGAATGCTACTCGATGTGATGAGTTCGTTGAATTTCTTTGATTTTCATCAAATCAATTCGAATAAGAAACATCATACTTCCCTACAATAGCTGACATTAATGTCAGACAAATCTAGAATTAAGTGAGTTAATATGACTGAGTTTTTTTACAAAAAGTTTTGACTTTTAACCATGAGGAAACTTGAGAACAAAGTAAATCCATTGCCAACGTGACAGGACAATGTTTCCAAAAAATAAGTCACTCAATTTGCTTATTGAACTAATCTTATAAAGCATATTTGACACACCTAATCAACAAGGATAAACATTTCATATCTGTCTCAGCGTGTTCATATGGAATAGTCAACCAGCATGACAAAACGGAAAACCTAGACTTACCATAAAAAAATAATTTGTCCAAATAGAACAAAATCATTGACCTATACATTTAAGAAAAGTTTCCAAAAGAATCTTCTAAATGGGCAAATCAATCATATCCGAATTTTTCACAATAAATCAAAATATTTCAACAAGAAATGATTTTTCAAAGAACAAAATTAGTACAAAATAATATGCAATTAATTTAAAAAATTGCAATTAAGCTCAAAAAACACTCTCACAAAAATGGAGAAAATAATTCCAATTAAAAAACCCAATTGATAATAAGATGTCAACAAAACTTTTAAGAATAAAAATCCTAACAGTACACATGCATGCTTTATGTATAGGTCCAGGAGAGTGACTCATGGTGTAAAGAACTACGCCAATAATGTATATTTTTAAAAGAGGACAAGTATGATGGAAATTTTATGAGTCCATATATGATGCCAATACATTAAATTGCATAGTTTTTACTTATTAGGTATCAGCTCATGTAATTCTTGTGATGCAGATGAGGGCACGTCTTAGTAATGTTGGTTGGAAGTCAACTGGCATGCTTATTGTTCTCATGGCTCTGTGTGTATGGACATTATTTGCCTTACATGGCCACACTTTTATTTAAACATGATATTTTGGAACTTGTAGTTACTATATGTTTGTTATAATTATGATTTGGTGGTGTTTTATTTTGAAATGTAAATATGTGTAAATATTTGTCGCTAGCCCATCTTTCATTAGTAATCATTAGTAATGATACATAGTTATTAATAAATTACAAGGTTCTTGATAATTTCAAAAATTTCAACTTTTTTCTTCAATAATTGTAGTCGTCTTGAAGAATATATAATGCTACCTAGTTTCATTACATTAGCAACGTGATTAAGTTATGGGTGTCTTGCAATGCTAAAGTATTATTTTTTTTCAAACATCATCCTAATAATTTTTTAATTAAATTGTACTGGTCATGTAAAAGTGTACATAGTTGCAAACAATAAAATGTGAGTAGAGTGTCAGTTTCTACAAGGATTGTATTCTAAATTTTTATTAGTTATCGTGGTTCAAGTACATCTAAATTTGTCTAGACGATCGCAATTTAATGATAATTCTAATTAAAGGTACATTGTCACATTAGTCCCAACTTTCACAAAAGTCTTACTTTGGTCCTTCAACATTTTTTTTATTTAACTGAACACAATCTTAAATTTTAGTTGTTGAGGGACTATATTAACCGAGGCCTATTAACTTTTGTATCATGTGAACTACATATAAGGTCTTTAGTAAGGACATTTTAGTAAAGTACTTGATACTTTTTTAAGAAATTAAGATTAAAACATATTTAGTTAGAAACATTAAAATAAAAAATGTAAAAAGAAATAAAAATAAAAAAAAAACTATAAAATAAGAAAAAAAAAACTTACTCCTCCATTGGAAGTCAACTTCTCTGGGGGGGGGAAAAAAACCTAATCTAATTTCTATTCAAAAAAAAAAAAGAAAAAAATTTTTGGAAGTAAATTCAATGAAAATGGGATAAAACATCGTGCTCCTTGGACAGGGTAAGGAGTGAGATGCTAAAATCAACCACTGGCAGAAGAACATTGACAAGCACATTAGGATGGCAATGGAGAGCGATGGAGGTGAAGGACTTAAGGAGCTCGTGGTTGATGGTATTGAGATTGCCTTCAAGAAGAGAACTTAAGTTTGAGATTGAATTGATGCCTGGTACAGCTCCTATTTCAAAGGCACCTTATAGGATGACATCTACTAAATTAAGAGAGTTAAAAGTGCAATTACAAGAGTTGTTGGACAAGAGATTTATTCGTCGAAACTTTTACCCGTGGCATGCACTAATGCTGTTTGTAAAAAAGAAATATGGATCAATGAGATTATGTATGGATTATCATGAGCTGAATAAGGTTATTGTAAAGAATAAGTATCCCACTACAAGAAATTTTGGATTACATGACCTTTACTTAACAACCGTTTCCTAAAACCGTCCTGGTAAGGTGAGAAAAGTGCGATGAGTTATGCCCGCGAAAATGAATACCGTCGTGGAACAGGGCGATAGCTACCACAACGGTTTTTTAAAAAACCGTCGTGGAATACGGGAGCTACCATGATGGTTTTTCCCGTATTCCATGACGGTTTTGAAAAACCGTCGTGAAATACGAGAGCTACCATGACGGTTTTTCAAAAAACCGTCATGGTAGCTGCAAGTACTTTCCACGATGGTTTTTTAAAAAAACCATTGTGGTATCTTACTTAAAGCCCCTTTTTTCCACCTTGACATTCAGACACAATTCAAAAACTCACTTCTCAAATACAAACAAAGACTCGTCTGAATCAGTTGTCGCCGTCCCTCTCTGCCTCCACACTCCTTAATCTCGGCCCAAATTGTAAGTTTTTGTTAGAAATTGATAAATTTTTGTTGATTGTGTTGTATAATTAATCCAAAATTGATAAATAGTTGTTGATTTTGTTGTTTATTCCGTGAAATTTGTATTGTGGATCATGGGTATGATTTCTTTCTTTTATAATGAGTATGTGTAACTTGTTTTATGATGGGTGATATTCTTGTTTTATGATTAATTAATATATATATAGGTGGGTATATATATAAATTGTGAAATTAATTTTAATTGAATACTTGCTATTTATTATTTCGGTTTAGGTATTGCAAAATGGATAGGAAATGGATGTGAGATTTTTGATTGTCTAGAGAGTATATGAATAGGTGTGCAAGAGTTCTTGGATTTTGCCAAAAGTCATGCCAATGGTGATAAAATTCGGTGTCCTTGTGTTCAATGTGGAAACCATAGATTGCATCCAATTCCAATTATTAGAGGACATTTATTTCAAAATGGAATTATAAGTAGTTATCAAACGTGGCATTTTCATGGTGAGTCTAATTTCAATCCAACTTTACTAAATAAAGAAAAACAAGCTATTGTGGAGGATAATACGGATGATCAAGACAATATGGTTGACATGGTCAATGATTTAGAAGCACACTTTGTGTACCGTCTGGATTTATTTGAGACAATGACGAATGATGCAGAGACACCCGTATATGAGGGGTGTACCAATTTCACTAAATTGTCTGTTTTAGTTGGATTATGGAATTTGAAAGCGTTGGGTGGGTGGTCAAATTCTAGTTTCACAAAGCTGTTGGAATTTTTAGGAAGGCTTCTACCAAAGGGTAATAAATTACCAACTAGTATGTATGAGGCTAATAAGACTTTGAGCACTTTGGGAATGGATTATGAGAAAATTCATGCTCGTGAAAATGATTGTGTTCTCTATAGGAATGAGTATGAGGATGAGAATTATTGTCCAGTTTGTCAACAAGCAAGGTGGAAGAAAGGAAAGGAGCCAAAAGACGGCAAGAATGGAGTGCCAAAGAAAGTGTTATGGTACATTCCACATGTACTACGTTTGAGGCGTTTATTCAAAAACCCAGAACATGCCAAGAATTTGACATGGCATCCTGACAAACGGGTGGATGATGGTATGCTTAGACACCCGATGGATTCACCATAATGGAAGACTTTTGAAGCGGATCATCCCAACTTTAGTGCAGATCCAAGAAATATACATTTTGTTTTGTCGACGGATGGAATGAACCCACATGGTAACATGAGTAGTAGGCATAGTACTTGGCTTGTAATACTTGTTAACTATAATCTGTCTCCGAAGATGTGCATGAAACAAAAGTTTTTAATGTTGTCTTTATTGATTTCGTGTCCTCACCAACCAGGCAATGACATTGATGTATACTTGACACCGTTAATCGGTGACCTAAAAAAATTGTGGGAAAATGGAGTTGAAGTTAGAGATGCTTACTGAAAAGAGACGTTCACACTTCATGCAATGTTGATATGGACAATTGATGACTTTCCCGCATATGGCAATTTATTTGGTTATTCGGTGAAGAGTTCTATTGGTTGTCCTATTTGCATGATGGAAACGTCTCACAAACGGTTGTAGAATGGTAAGAAAATTGTTTTTCTTGGTCATAGAAGATGGTTGCCAAGAGATCATCGCTATCGCAAACAAAAGAAAGCCTTTGATGGCAACAACAAAGAAAGAGACCCTCCTCACCCTTTGACAGGTGAACAAATATTTGAAATGGTAAAATATATAAAAGTCGTATTCAGTAAGAGAAAGCGAGGTAAGGTCAAGCCGCCAAATGATGGATCATGGAAAAAAAGATCAATCTTCTTTGATCTTCCCTACTAGAAGACACTTTTTGTTTGTCATTGCTTGGATGTTATGTATATTGAGAAAAAAGTTTGTGAATCCATAGTCGGCATGTTGCTTGACATCCTGGGCAAGACTAAGGATGGTGAAAAAGCTTGGTTGGATCTCATAGAAATGGAGATTAGGCCTAATTTGTTTCTCGAGAAAAGAGGGAATCGTATTTACTTACCTCCGGTAAAGCATACGTTATCCAAGCGAAAAAGAGAAAGCTCTGTGAATGGTTTGCTTCATTAAAAGTGCCGGACAAGTATTCTTCAAACTTCAAAAAGTTGGTGTCGGTGAAGGATTTGAAATTTATTAGTGTGAAAACACACGATTGTCATGTGTTGATGCAGCAATTACTACCACTTGCTTTGCGAGATATTCTAACAAAGGATGTGAGATTTGCAATTTCCAAGTTGTGCTCGTTTTTCAATTCAATATGCTCGAAGGTCATTGATCCACTTGTGCTAGGTTCACTACAATCGGAGTTGGTGCAAACCTTATGCATGCTTGAAAAGTATTTTCCACCGACATTTTTTGACATCATGATTCATTCAACGGTGCACTTAGTACGTGAAGTTAAGTTATACGGACCGGTGTATTTGAGATGGATGTACCCATTTGAAAGATATATGAAGGTTTTGAAGGGCTATGTGAAGAATCGAAATAGGCCGGAGGGATGTATTGTAGAAAGTTACATAGCTGAGGAATCGGTTGAATTTTGCTTCGAGTACCTATCTAATGCGGACACAATTGGGGTGCCAAAGACTATAAACATTGAGGCTAGGGGACTATCTACGGGCAATCCTTCATCAGTAAATCAAGAGGAGTAGGAGCAAGCTTGTCTTTATATCTTGCACAATGCTAATGAAGTAGAGCCTTTCATTGAGGTGCACATGAACAAATTAAAAAAAGCATACCCAAAAAGAGCAAGAAATGAGAAGTGGCTGCAACCTGAATACAACTGGACCTTTTGGTTGTGGATTAGAGCACACATCTATGGCAAGTGCTCCACATCACAAGATTGAGGCATGTCATAGGAGTTGAAGAACCTAGCTAGAGGACCGTCATCTGTAGTTATAAGGTATACGTCATATTTCATAAATGGTTACACTTTCTACACTCACAAAAGAGATGAGAAGCATTCGATGCAACATAGTGGTGTGACTCTCCGTGCTGAGGCTATGCATATTGCCTCCACCAAGGACAAGAATCCAGTGTATGGGACCATGAACTACTTTGGTTTCATTGAAGATATTTGAGAACTTGATTATAGGGGATTACGCATAGCACTTTTTAAGTACAAGTGGGCCGATAATAACTATGTTAAGAACGACGATGACGGCATCACGGTGGTTGACTTTAGAAGATTGGGATACAGGAATGATCCCTCCATTATGGCATCACAAGCAATCCTAGTTTTTTATACTACTGATCCCCAAGACATGGAGTTGTCTTTAGTCGTCTCGACAAAGCCAAGAATAGTTATCGACGTTGAAGAAGTTGATGAGGATTGCTCAGACATCCCTTCATTCACAAAGGGATTGCCATTGGTTGAAGAGATAGATAATTTTGAAGATGATGTTTCGCCCTTGTTTCGTGAAGATGTGGAATGGGTATGTATTGAGGAACCAATGAAAAAAAGGATAAAAAGATGAGCATCAATAAACCAATTTATGTTAATTTACTTTCAAGATTTTTCTTTAAATTATTTCATTTTTCAATCTTTTTTAACAGGTTTTGTATATGTATCTATAGTTAAATTTGTGGTGAAAATGGAGATAAAGTATACATGATTATGGGCCATTGGATGCTTAACACACGAGCTGGCCACCCCGGGCAGCAAAGAATATTATTATGTGTAAGAAATGTTGAAAGGACTTTTTCACGACGGTTTTTGTAAAAACCATCGTGGAAAGCTTCTCACAGCACAATAATGCTGTGAAAAGCAGAAATTTTCCACGACGATTTGTGAAAAAACTGTCGTGGAAAGTGTCTCACAACATGTGGATGCTGTTAAAGGCAGGTATTTTTCACGACGGTTTTAGAAAAAACTATTGTGGAAAACAGTCTTCCACAAGGGTTTTAAAAAAAACCGTCGTGGAAGACAATTCTTCCACGACAGTTTTTGTTAAAACCGTAGTGGAAGATGCAAAAACCATCATGGAAGAATTAGTCTTCCATGACGGTTTTTTTTAAAACCATCATGGAAGAATTAGTCTTCCACGACGGTTTTAGCAAAAACCGTTATGGAAGATGTGATTCTTCAAATTTTTGAAATTCGCGCCTACAACCCATATGTATGTGCACCCATCACCTCCAAGATGCCTCACTCTTCTCTCTCAAATCGCTCTTTCTCTCTCTCTAAAATCGCCTCCACCGTGCCGCCATCACCTCCACCGCTGGTAAGCTGCCCCTCCCTCTCTCTCCTATTCCCCCTACCTCTCTCTCTCCTCCTCCCCCTCCCCCTCTCTCTCCTCTTCCCCCTCACCCCCACCCCCACTCACCCCTCGCCCAGCCCCCTCACCCTCCACCCTCCCCTCGCCCAGCCCCCCCAACCCCCACCCGCCCCTCGCCTAACCCCCCTACACCCCACCCACCCTTCGCCTAGGCCCCCCACCCCCACCTGTTAGCAAAAGTGTCATTTGACACTTTAAAGATCAAAATCAAAATATTAAAATACTTTGAAGTCTAAAACATGCAACAAAATTTAATATGACTGAGATTAATAACTTAATCACACTTGGTAACTTAATAATTAAATTTAAATTAATCTCACTTAAAATTCACAAGTGCTACACTTCCAACTAAAATCATCTTTTCCTTCTCATCTAGTTGGCAACCTATGCAATTAGGTTTATTGAAAATGAACGTTGAAGATAATGTCATAAACAACTTGGGCTTTATTGGCCTTGGTGCTGCTATTTGTGACCGCCTAGATTATTTTCAATACAAATGTCAATATCAATACTATATTTGTTATCAAAAAGTGTGAAAAGCTAATCTATCCTTAGCAATGGGAAGTTGTCCTTAGGGCATGCCTTGTTGAGATTGGTAAAGCCTACACGCGTATGCCATTTACCATTCGGCTTCCATAAAAGGACTAGGTTTACTACCCAGGTCGGGTAATGAGCTTCCTAATAAGTTTTTTCTTGATTAACTTGTCCACTTTTTCCACAAAGCTTGGTATCTTTCTCCATTCAATGGCCTTCTTTTCTATCTTTTTTGTGGATAAGATGGGTCAATGTTGAGTCGATGGCATATAATCTACAGAGATATTACCTTCATGTTATTGTGCATTTAAGCAGAGACATCAAGATTATTTTTCAAGAATTCTATAAGGTCTACATGATGTCTAGTGCTTAGCTCAATTCCTATCTTCAATGTTTTCCTCAAGTGATCATCATCCACAATTACTTCTTCCAGTTATTTTACCAGCTTCGTAGTTGTTATCTCATCGTCCATTCTTGGGTCTAAGTCTATCTCATTTGGTTAGGGTGCCTGTTAACCATCATCATTCTATGCTCAAGGAACTTATAATATTGAACCGAATCAGAGCACGTAGTCTGTGCCTCACATTGGTCACCCTTCATCTCTCCTACCTTGTTCTCGGTTGGGAACTTTACCACTTGATGAAATATCAAATAGACGACTTTCAGGGCTTGTAAGGTTGATCTATCCAATTACAGTGTTATACTAGGTCCCTCCCTTAACAAATATAAAATTCAACATTACAGTCAAAGTGTTTGGTCAATTACTAACATAACAAGAAGGGTGATCATACCTTCTAAAATGATGCTATCTCCTATAAAACCATATAGTGGCTGTGGGTAAGGCATCAACTGAGTCCTAGGAATGTGCATTTGGTCCAATGCATTTGTGTAGAGGAAATCTGTCGTGCTTCTGTTGTTGATTAAGACCCTGTAGTTTTATACTAGGTGCTGAGGATTAAATAATGTAGTAGTTTTTTGAGACATTTAATTAATAAAGAATATTTATTTTAGTCATATATCGAATATTGTCCTCGATAAGCAAACAAAATTCTGAGACTGTCAATCTAAATATTTAAGACTGTGCATATGATGGATAGATTATGCAAAATACATGATCTTAAAGGTGATGCTCTAAATATAAAAAAGTCTGTAATCGATGGAATAAAGTTGGACGTTTTATTTATGTTAAGATTGTTATGTCATCTACATCCCTAATAGGAGATGATTTGTCTTGGTTATCGGAGTGGGACTCCGCTAGAAGAGACATTAGTATATTATTATTGATAACGATATATTGGATTGGGACTAAAGTTAAATTGATTTGGTTAATAATTTGTTTATACAAATCAATTCGCTTTAGACAATTATATGCGGTTCCGGTTATGCTCATATACAAATTTGGCCAATAATAGTGTGTTTACATTACATTATAATTGTTATTGAGACACCTAATATTTTTATTAATTTTATTTTAGGTTATTTAGTACAGTGTAAAGGCTCGGTCTCCTCGACTAGGGAGTTCGGTGTGTTAAAAATATATATAATCATAATTTTACATGCATATTTATTAGTTTAGATGTGGTTAAGTTTATTTTTCATTTCTGATTTGTTTGGTTGGTTGGTACTATTAGAGTGGCTTCCTATTTTCTATTAGAATAGAGTAATATTATTTTAAGTACCTATATATCATTCGTTGCTTATAATTAATGCAATGTGATATATATAATTATTTTAATATATTAATATTCATTTACTACTATCTAGTTTTATTTCTTTTACTATTGTTTGGGTCAATATACATAATTCTTCATTTATCACCGAATAGGTGATGTTGGTAAGAAAAGGAGCAAGTAGATATACATAAACGCTTTTGCTGATTACCATTTAAGTACTCTATTCTCTCTTATAATTCTCATCTTCGGTTTCTTTTTCCCGCTATATACTTTTGAAGAGTGAAAGAAAATACTACTTTATTTGGGAAAGTGGTTCCAACTACATAATTTAAACGGCAACAATGTAAAGCTAAAGTTTACTACAGTATAAAGCTTTCATATGCTACAATGTATAGTTTCAAACTCTTTCAAACACCCTATATAAGTATAATAGCTATCTTTCATTAGGTTTGAAGATAAGCAATAGCCGCTTCACTTCACTTCCATAATTCTTAAGGTATTTAGTCTCTTTATTGATGTATGCACGTGTAGGTATATTGAGGAATCTTTATTTAGTTGAAATCATAATTGTATTTTGTGTCTGGTCAATTTCTCCCCAATAAATGAGTTTGCTTGTTATATATATGTGTAGAGCAAACAATTCAATGCTTATGTAACAATTTGTTTTATTTATTTGTTTCTTTTGATTAAGTTATCCATATGAGTATACGTATATACATTAAAGAGCATGATAGATATTCTTTAGTCGATTTGCATTCGTTAAATCCATGCTTTACACCAACTCTGTTTTCGACATTCTTTCATTATGTCATCTCCTAATGTAAACTCTCTTTTGTTTATGTACACATATATATATATATATAGTGCACTTTGGATTGACGTTGATTGATGTTAAGTTTCTATGTCAATCCTTGTGCTTTGTATGTTATATGTTATGCTTGTTGGAAATTCTAAGAGAATTAGTTTTCATTTCAGGCAAGTGTGATTTATTTTATTTTCCTATTTAAACTATTTGGATACTTTAACATACATGTATATAAGCTTTATAGTAATTAATTTATAAATTAGATAAATGATTATCAATATCTTGAGATATATATATATATATATATATATATATGTAGTAAAAGTGGTTTTACAGGAAAAGTTGGCTTGCTTACCATGACCCTATAGTTATAATTATTTCTAGCGGGCACATTAGCACATCTAGCTCGATGAGGACACTCACACCTTCCACTTCTCACTTTCCATTTGAATACAAGATAAGTAGAAATTTATTTCAACTATATCACAAGATTGTTATTGCAATACATGTAATTTATTAGATCATTTCCATTCATGGCATAAAGGCACATGTATAGTTTTTCGAAGAAAATCATCGTACTAAGAGAGAGACTATTTGTGTGTGCGCTATATAGTTTGCTTGTAAGTGGCCTAAATCAAGTTCCATGGGTTAGATTGGGATTCAAATAGTTTCGTGAGGTAGATTGGGACCATATTCAAACCTTTTTATAGTTCCCAAGATCAGGAGACTAGTGTCTCATGGGTTAGATTAGGGCACTATTACTTGATGAAGGTTCACTAATATGCATACATGCTTTATAATAGGCCTAAGTGGGCAACTCATGGTATGCATAATTATGCACGTATTATATGTTTTAATGATATGACAGGTGCGATGGAAATTTTATAAGCCCATACATAACGCCATTACATTGAATTAAATAATTGTGACCCACCTACAGAAATATATATATATATATATATATATATAAAACATAAAAACAAACATAAAATTAAATAAGTTTTATACCACAACAACAAGAAAGTCTTGTCCAAAAATTTTAAAACATCCAACAAGTCCAAAACATATTATGAGCTATCATAGCAACCGTTGATACTGTTACTAAATGCAGATTTTGATGAAACTGTTGATACTAAAATGCTTAAAATGTCACAAGCCATCATAGCAATGGTAGGATAACAAAACCGATTTATCTTCCAAAGTAAGGTAGGGTTATACTATTATATATATCTGATCAATATATAATAACAAAATAAAAATATCTGAATAAATATGAACGGGTTAGTTTTAAGTCAGTTTAAGGTTAGACGGGCTGACCTGAACCCAGACTGTTTTTGGACAGGTCAGTTTCAAGTTGACACTAAACTGACCCGAGGTTAATTTTTTTGACACTAACCCGTAAAAATTCATGTTGGATTCGTGTCGTGTCCAACCCATATTGCCTGCCCTAGTTGATAAAGATTTTCTTTCCTCAAAAGTAAGAAATTTTACGCTAATAGTGCGGGTAATATTTATATGTTATTCGAAATATAATACCAATGTCAATAAGTTTAAGCTCCTGCTTCTTAAATTAATTTTTAGTATATGCCATTCATTTCACGAACATCCCATTATAAAAATCCAAAATTCCAAACTACACATTATTGGCCAATTAGCCGCATTGTTAGATCAATTACCTTGATCATCACACCCTGAAGAAACAACAAGAAAACAAGAAATATTTCATTCCTGTATGATCATAATCAAATGTAAATGAGATGCAAAAATAGTTGAATCCTTTTACCATGTCAACTTCTAGAATTTAAAAGGTCCGAACAAAAGTTCTCAGAAATAATCATTTAAAAAGAACATCAAAAGCTTCTTATTTGTAGTAAATTTGTGGTATCTTGAAAGTTTTTCCTCCTGAGTCAAGAAATAGCTAAATGGAAGAAGAAGCTATTGAAGATTATGGGCCCTAATTAGAAATTAGGTTTTCAAGACTTCTCCACCTTTGATCAGTCTCTGCTTCACTACTTGAAAACTATGGCAATGAAAGAATGAACCAGCCGTAATATGTACTCTACGTCTTCATCTCACTAATGAAACACTATTTATACGGCTATCTAGTCGAAAAGGCCTTCATCATGCCAAATATCAACTAGAAAGTCCACCATCTCCTGCAAAACCCATATGCAGTTAGCTTGACACAGCTAACTGTGACAAAAAAGGTAAAATGCAATACCACATTAAATGACATGAACATAAAGTTATATAATAGAACATAAGGGCCATTCGAAGTCATAGGTTTAGCCTGGTAGGTAATTTCTCTTCCACCTATATCGAGGGTCTTAATTCGGTTCCCTTACCTTTGATTCAGAAAATAAAAATAAAATAAAATAAATGTAAGGGCCATTCCAATCTTGTTAAGGATCTCCTACCTGTCACATTGAGACGTCTACTATTTTGGATTGAAAACGATGTTCACAAGGATGCAAGTGATGTTGTAAAATTAGCATGGATCAAGGAAGCTTACAGGTAAAGGGATTGGCTCAGAAAAAGGCTCGTTGGTGGAGAGTAGATCCTCATACGAGGTCGTCCAGCTGCAAGAAATGAGTTTTGCATTATATACCATAAATCATATCAGTAGCCAAAAGAGAGAGAACTAGCCAAATCCTTTGATATCATTGAATGTTATAGCATGTCAACAAACGATTGGGAAATTTTCGCCTGCTCTGTAGGGAAGACCCGACCATGAAATACACGACCAATTTTTTTATTTTTTATTTTTTTGAGGAAATAATCTTTGTGTTCACGATTACCTAATGATTGGATCCTTTTCCATTCTTTTTGCACGCTGAGATTGGTCTCCAACCCACTTTTTTCTGTTCTCGTGCCAAGCAATTGCAGCTGCATGATATTTCAGCCAGATTATGCTTTTACGAAAAATATTTTTATTATTTTCCTTCGTGGTAGAATGAAGAACAACTTAAGAAAGTTTACTCGGATATCTTTCTCTTATAAGAGTTAAGCATTATCATTAGCCTATTGTGGTTATAAATAGTGCGCAAGAAATTTGCTGTGAGATATCTAAGGGTCCAAAATTGTCTCATCGATTAGGATTGTTAACTTATTTATAGCAATGCATCTTATTTCTATAGTCTTAAATTCTTAGTTGACTTAGGATTGCTTGTCCATTAAAAGCTAGAAGATAAGGTGAGACATTTTCAGACTTCGATTGATGAATTAAACCATCAACTTTTTATCTCCAGATTCTCTCTCCCACCTTGCAATTTTACAATTCTTCTCCTGTTTCTCTTGTCTTACTACTTATCTTTCTCTATCTTTTGTCTCTCTCCAAACTTGGAAAACATAGTTTTATATATGAACATGCCATGATTGTCATCAAAATGAAAATCAGAGCAAAAAAAAGAAAAAAGAAGATATAAGAGAGAGAAATCACAACTTAGAAATCATAATGCGGGAAGGCAACTGTGAATTGCTTAGTTAAAGTATTAGGCACTATGCATCAAATTTTAGGTATTAGGCCAAAACATACAAAGAATTGTGGAGACAAATTGTTTCGGTTGCTTTCCTTTTCTTCCTCTTATCTTCCCATCTTCCCCAAACTCTCATTTTAAACTATTGTGATAACATGTAGGCGGAGTACAGGTATAAAACAGCATAAGAAACACCCTTAAGAAACAACATAAAAATTAGCAAAAAGCAATGGTATTCCGGCATTGGTATATCTTGGCTACTTTGACATAATCTAAACATGCTTACCATGATTGATAAAAACAGAATTCTTTGTTTCCTTTTCTGCTCTTTTTTGGCCATGGTGATTGGCTGATTTCATGTTCTCCGAAGGTTGTTTACAATTGGAAGGGGCGTTTCCAGCATTCACCTCCATCATCTCCCAAATGAGATTCAATTCATTCCCTTCCACAGTGACACAATAAGTTAACAAGTATTTCCTTTCAGTTGCACCTTCTAAATCTTTTCCACCAGATATGGACACCTAAATCCAACAAGGTCTGCAAAAGAAGATGTTACCATAAAATAGCTCTGACTGGTGATAATTCAATTAAAAGAATTAAAGAACAAAAAAAGGAAAAAATTAGCGGTTACTATGTCGACATTTTAAAAAATAAACACCTAAAGTCAGCGGAAATTAGTAATGATAATGGCTGATCTGAATAGTAAGAAATCTGAAAATCCTGCTTATGTTAGTGAATTAGTTTGTAAGTGCTCACGTATATACTAAATTTTAATATGATCCACAGATTAGAGAAACATAATGGAGAACATAAGATCCATTCTAAAACTAAAATAGATATAGCCTTTACTAGCCTATTAAAGCATATCCAAACTTATTTAGATTAGGAAATTCAGGTTATTGCAAGACACTTGTGCAGGGTCAATAGCTAGTGCCTAGAGCACTTGTGCGTCTTGAACTATTAGTATGCAACATATGAAAATTTCTTCAACCCCGAAAAGATTTTTCCACCTGATCTTAAAGGAAAAGCTAAAGGAACAAAGAAAGTGGTATCTCTACCATCACACCTTTATTTGAAAATGAATCTTTGAAATAATTAAATTATCATAGGTTGTCCATTCCTCTTGTTTTACAACCTTTTCTCCAATTAGTTTCCAAACAAATTCTCTACCTTACTTTCCTAGCTAGACTGAACCCGCATTACATATTTAACTATTCAACCAAGTTCCAGATGAAATTCAAATACTCAGGCCAAAAATGCCTCCTTTTTAAAGAAACATGTAGATAGACTCCATAGACCATTCTGTTACTCACGGTGAACATCCTTCAAAAAATAAATAAATAAAGAACCAAGTGTTTCCCCTGATTGAAGAATTAAAAGTTTAGATCCCTCATTGACTTCATGTTCATTTTCACTTTCATAGTTTCTGACCCGGCATATCCAATCCTAAACTGACTAAATCCATATGCATTTAAGATTGCCAATGCATATTCCCATCTCAAGATTTCCAAAATTTGGTTCTCTCTACAGCCCTCACACCAGTGCATTAAGTTTCCATTGAGCGTTATTTGTTTTCCAAGAAAACAATTCGTTGAACCACAAAGTCCTAAGGTTCTTCTGTCTAATACTGGCATAAGGGCACAAAAGAGTGCCCACTTTAACAAAAAAGCCAAATTCAATTTCAAGAACCCATTTCCTAGTTTCTCACACTATCTAAATATCAACCCAAAATTCAAAAGAAGCTTAACCGAAAAATAAGTAATAAACAAAGGTTTACAACGTTTCAGCCACAGACTGAAACAATTAGACTTTTCAATCTCCTAATCAGCAAGCTTTAAACTTTGATCCATAAAATGTCAGATTTCAGTAGATTAATTCAAGAAGCCATCTATTGCTTCAAGATCCAGGAAATTTTCTTTCTTTATTTTTCTTTATTTTTTCTTTTATATTTATTCTTCATTTAATAACTATAAAAAGTAAATTCTTAATCCACTACATATTTATTCCAATTGAAACAAAATTCACTAAACAGAAACTCCTCTACAAATCAACCAGAACGCCTCAAAGCAAATAAACAAATATACCAAAAAAAAAAAATCCAATTTTTGCAATGCACTTCAAGCAAAAAACAAAAACAAAGCAAACCCATTTCACATTATTGAGACAGCTTCACATACAAGAAGAAATCCTCTAAAACGAAGAAGATACAGAGAAAGAGATTCAGAAACATTACGAAGGAGAAAGCACAAAAGGCGTACCTTCTTGAGCATGCATCACGAGAAGCATTTGAGCTT
Source organism: Artocarpus heterophyllus (assembly GCA_025403435.1). Lineage (NCBI taxonomy): Eukaryota > Viridiplantae > Streptophyta > Magnoliopsida > Rosales > Moraceae > Artocarpus > Artocarpus heterophyllus. Next base: position 18,008,441 of record CM046353.1, read on the forward strand.
CTTCTTTTTTTCTCTTCTAAACGAAGAAACTTGATACGAGCTTCAATAATAGAAACTTAATAGGTTTGGGCAAGCGAAAATACGAGGAAGAAATAAAATGCAATTAAAACGTCGTTTTCTTCGATATGATTTTCTTCCCTTGGTTGCCTTGTTGGCGTCCCCGTTTCCCACAGTTTTCTTTGAATCTCTCTCTCTCTCTCTCTCTCTCTCGCTGCTCTTGTCTTGCTGACGTGGATGTGATTCGGAGTTGATGGGCAATTTGTTTTTTAGAGGTAAAACGACGATGGTACTCTCCACCTACAAGCACTCCTTTACAAATTAGGTCAGGCTATTTTGGCCATTTCGTAGCTTGTTTGGGTGTGAACGTCTTGGCGGTTGGCTTTTGTGTGGGGTAACATCAAATCTACATCTTGGATACTTAGGAGAGAAATAAAAAAAGATTACAAATCGAGGGAGAGAGCCAAAGGTAGAGAGGAGCACATTTGAGAAAGAAAGGAGGGTGATTTTGTAATTTTATGTAGGTGGAATTCTTTTTGCACTCTATCCGTTAAAGCTATTTAAACTTTGACCTACTAATTTTTATTCTAATTTTATTTTGACCTAAATTCCTCATTGACCCTTATTTTTGCTCGAAAAGAGTAAGTGAGTTTTTTAAAGGTGTCAATTCAGATTATTTGGCTAGGCCCATGAAGGTTAAAAGAAGAAAATAGATCGAGCCAAGATTGGCCCATGTAAAAAATCCAACACAGCCACTAGATGAGGAAGGGAGGCCAACTTGGCCTAGAAGCCCATTAGCCCTAGGACCATGCCTGGATCTTTATGCAGGCTACGTTGGTGTTCAGGCCGAGGCTAGCTTGGTTGTACATATCCAGATTGACACTACTACTTTTCTACCATAAAATTTGTGTTTTTCTAAATGTTAGATATGCTTAAAATCACATTAAATTGAACAAATATGTAAAAAGGACAAATTGGAAATGAATTAATAGTTCAAAATAGAATTCCATCGGTATGGTATTTTGTACTGGTATTTATGGATCAGATTACCTAGATTAAGACTCAATCTGTAATCCAATCCGTACATATCAGATCAAAAAATTCCTAATCCAAAAACAATTTATGAACACCATAATCCAATCCAATCCTATTTGAGAACCACAACATTCACGGATTGGTTTTTATGGATTCATAGATTAAGCCTTTAAATTTATTAAAAGAGCTAACAATTAAAGTTAACATAGTATAACACAATATAATTTAATAAAATCTAACATTTTACAACCCAATGGAATGCAAGTCCTTGATAATAAACTACAATGAATAAATTTAAATAAACTATAAGTATGAGTAAATGTTATGAGCAAATAATATTGGTTTTTGTAATTGGCGAAGTTTTTTTTAAGCATATAAACTTTGGACACACTACCTAGGAGTATAAGTTTATAAATTTATGGAAATTTTGTATGTATGTGTATGTGTATGTGTACATATATATGTATGTATAACTTATACCATACATATAGATTATAAGGACTGGGAGATACTCAATCAGTAATTCAATCCGTACATATCGAATTAGGAGAATCTCAATCCAAAACAATTTATATTTGTCATAATCCAATCCAATCTGCTAGATTGGATTGGATCGAACGGATTAAATGAATTGACGGATTCCGTAAACATTTCTATTCATACCCCATTGTAATTTTTTTTTAAAAAAAAATGTTTAATCTACTTTCCTTTTCATTGTTTTATAAATTATAACATTTATAAAATATCCTTGAACTTGTTTCCCTTTCTAAAAATATCTATGTATTGAAAATTATGGTTGACACAAAAATGTCAAGTTAGTTGTTGTGCTAAGAAAATGGATGGAAAATGTTAAATATAAAAAAGTGCACAAATTTAGTGCATAAACTAAAGAATTGTGTAAAATTTCTCTCTTGACATAAATAGATAAAAACTTTTAAAATATAAGTAAGCTTCAAGCTCATTTTAAATATTTTTAATTTTTTTGTTTAAACCTTTTAAAATATGTTTGATAATCTTGTTTTTGTTTATTTTTATTCTTTTAACATAGGGAATTGTTTTGGTGGAAAAGGCAATTTTGCTTCAGAAAGGAAGCAGAGTGTTTTATCCATTGAATTAGGATTTTAATGATTTGATCTATGACTATCTATGTTAAAATGTTGCAGCGCATGATATAGAACTGCTTCCAGTTGTAGATTAGACCATTAAAAAGTACATTCGATAGCTAAAAACGCCTACGCTTTATCGATAGAGCAAAATTACCTTCTCCACCATAAAAATTGCCTTTAAAACAAGAAAACAACTTCTCTTAAGGTTGGGGGATCAGAGGTGGGGTCGGGTTGGAACGAGGTCAAGATTGAATATCAAAGTTATGAAGCCAATACTAATTTAATAAGACATGATATAATTGTTAGACTAGGTGATCTATGGATTAAATGATGTAACAAGTTTTTGAAGACATTTAATGAATAAAGAGTTTATTTGTTATTTGCATATATCAAATATTGTCCTTTCTATGTTCATTTCTGTTGAATATATGATAAGAAAATAAAAGTATGAGACTGTCAATCTCAACCTTTAAAATCGTACATATGATGGAATGATTATGCAAAAAAACATGAATCTTAAAGATGATAGTGTTAGACATAGTGCCATAAGGAATAAAATGTTATAATGAGTTTTTGAAGACATTTTTTCAATAAAAAGTTTATTTATTAGTCATATACCAAATGTTGTCCTCTTTATATTCATTTCTATTGAATGTATGATAAGCAAATAAAAATCTAGGACTGTCAGTCTAAACCTTTAAGAATCGTGCATATAATGGACAGATTATACGAAAGACATGAATGTTAAAGGTGATGGTCTAAATTATAAAATCTACAATCGAGAGAATAAAATTGGACACTTTATTCATGCGAAGATTGTTATGTTGTCTACATCCTTAACGGGAGATGGCTTGTCTTGGTCATTGGAGTGGGATTCTACGAGTAGAAACATTAGCATACTGTCTTACATGACAATGTATTGGATCGGGACAAAAAGTTAAATTGATTTAGTCAATAATTCCATTTGTTGAAATTAATTCACTTTAGACAATTATATATGTTATGTCTTAATCCTGAAATGACTAATGGGTTTGTATTCTTGACTTATGTTTTTTGATATACCAAAGGGTGACATCCGAATTTGATGATGGCACGCATATCGGTTCGTTGGAGACATGATTATTGATTGACTTAGACTAGTTATTCATAACTGGAATCTATAGCTCTTTTGTAGAGTTAATGATATTTTTTTATATGCATTATCCTGTAATTAGAAGACTAGAGCGCTCAACTATCTGGATATATAGGTGTAATAGAATGGTATACTATTTATGAATAGTAAGTATTCTAATGGTGTGATAATTAAACATAGGATAAAATAATCCTTAAGATAAAACGAAATTTATACTTAAGCCGATAATGAAAATTTTATAGGGATGTGACATATTATGATATATCATGGACGGTTAGCTTATTAGAGCTTCGTAATTTTGTATAGTTCTAAAGTGAAGCTCTAAGCTTTTAGTGGAGTAGCGTTAAAGTTGATATTTATAAAATATGTATCCGGGATATGTTACTTTATAATTTTAGGAGCTTGAACTACATATGTCCATCGAGTTCCCTTTGTTAGGTCATAATAATCCTGTAACGATACATCGTGTTTTTCCTACATATTGGTACCTCATGTTAAATTATTAAATTGGCTGAAATTTAAAAAAAGTAGATTAAATAATTCATGTTAGTTTATCGGCTAAATTAATTTTGTAAATTAATTCAAGATAAACATGTTGAATTATTTGGATAATATTTTATTTACTATAGGATTATCTGTATATGACTGTTTTAATCAAATAACTTTTCAATTGGGTTATTTAAATTTAAACTGAGGCTCGATTTAAGATTCCCGGTGAAAATATGATATTTTTAGGATTCTTTATTATCGTGTCAGCCGATTGATGGGAAACTTCGACAGGCCGATGAAGTAAGTTTAGCAGACCGATCTCCTAGATCGGCATGCCAAACTGCAATAATCAATATACGTGTTTTCGATGTTTTTTTATTAGAATTTGATCTAGACTCGAACTTAGAGGCCTAATCTGATAAAGTTTAACCCAAAATTTGACCACTATAAATAGGAGGTGAGTTTTCTTTGTTATTCAGATCATTTAAAAAACATAGAGTGAGTACTCTAGTGAGAGAAACTCTAAAACTCTCTGAGAGCTATTGTCAAGATCAAGAACCTTATCTCTAGGTTTTCTCAAGTGGTGGATGTTAGACATATATGCCCTAAGGAGTAAAAATGTAATACGTTTTTGGAGACATTTTTATCAATAAAGAATTTATTCATTTATATATATCAAATCTTGTCCTCTTTACGTTCATATTTGTTGAATGTATGTTAAGCAAATAGTAATTGAGACTGTCGGTCTAAACCTTAAGAATTGTGCATATGATGGGATGATTATACGAAAGACACGATTCTTAAGGTGATGGTCTAAAACATATGATCCGCAATGGAGGGAATAAAGTTGGGTGCTTTATTCATGTTAAGATTGTTATGTTGTCTATATCCCTTTTGGGAGATGGTTTGTCTTGGCCATCGAAGTTGGACTCCGTGAATAGAAACATTGCCGCGTTGTCATAGGTGACGATGTGTTGGATCGGGACATAAAGTGAATTGATTTGGATTAATAATTCTGTCTTGGCAAATCGATTCACTTTAGACAATCATTTGCATTGTATCTTAATCCTGAGATGAATAGTGGGTCCGTTGTCTCGACTTGTGTCTTTTGATGTACCAATAGGTGACTCCCACATCTCAATAGTGGTATGCATGCCGGTACGTTGGAGGCATGACTCTTGATAGCGTAGACTTATTATTCATAGATATGGAATCCATAGCTCTTCTTTAGGAGTAATGATATCCTCTTATATGCGTTATCCTGTAATTGAAAAACCTGAGCGCTCAACCATTTGGATACATAGGTGTAACCGAATGGTATACTATCTTTGGATGGTAAGTTTTCTAATGGTGAGACAATGGAACGTAAGATAAAAATAATTGGGAAGGTAAGACAAAACTTGTCCTTAAGCCGATTATGGATTATCATATGGGGATACGATACACTATGATATGTCATGGAGACTTAGCTACACGAGCTTCGTAATTCTATAAAGTTCGAGAATGTAGATCCAAGCTTTTAGTGAAGTAGTGTTGGAGTTGATAATTGTGAAATGTATATCTGGGATATTGGGTTTCATAATTATCATGAGCTTGAACTTTATAGGTCCATTTTGGTCCCCTTTGCTAGCTCACAAAATCCTGTAACGACACGGCGTGCTTTTCTAATAATTGGTGACTTATGTCAGAATTATCAGATTAGTTTAAAATTTGTAAGAATCAAATAATTCATGTCTGTTTATTGGTTGAATTAATTTTATAATAAAATTGATTTAAGATAAACTTGTTGAATTATTGGGATCAGATAATTCTTGTCTGTTTATCGGTTGATTTAATTTTGGATAAATTAGATCAAGATAAACTTGTAGAATTATTGTGAGTTGATTTATTTTCTTAGAAATTATCTTGATAAGGTTTGTTTTGATTAGATAACTTCTCTATTGGGTTGTTTGAATCAAAACTGAGACTTTATCCTTTAGAATCTCGGGTGAAAAATAAAAGATTCGCGGAGATTTTTTCTCGGGAGTTCGGCCTGTCGAATGACATGTTCGGCCTGCCGATGGGGCTTGTTCGGCATGCCGATCAGCGAGAGATAAGATTACGCGTTTTCATGCAGATCTTATCAGATATTGATCCGAACTTGATTCTGTTTCGATTTTTTTAGACCTAATCTGATAAGGACTGACCCTAGGACCAATGGCTATATAAAGGGAGTGAGTCTCATGATTTACTAAGAGATCAATTGAGAGATTAAGAGTGATACTCTTCTAGTGAGCATATGAAAAACTCCCTGAGAGCTTTTGTTCACAATCACGAACACTAGCTTTGGGTTCTCTCTCTCTTGGTTGGAAGGAGAGTCACCGGTGGAAGAGCTATACGTGTGAGCCCATACTTACTCCGGTTGTGGATAGAAAATAGCAAAGAAGACCAGTTGGTTGAGGCTCTTCTGGAACGTTACTTCTCTTCACAGGCTGCGGAGGATCTTCACACAAAGGTTAGTAAGATCTGTCTAATTTATACATATAACATGTCAAACTTGTGTTTTGGAAATTACTCTGATGGAAAGATTTTTAAAATTCCGCTGCGCATCGCGTTTCCAATAGTGGAAAGGTGAGTCACCGAAGAAAAAGCTGTACGATGTGTGACCACCTACACTCCGATTGTTTATAAAAAATAGCAAAAAAAACCAGTTGGTTGAAGCTTTTTTAAAGCATTCTTCTCTTTATGGATTCTTGCTGCTTTTGGTATATAAAAAAAGGTATTAAGATCTGTCATTAATTTATGTATTTAGCATATCAAACTTGTGTTTTGAAAAATACTCTGATTTAAAATTTTTAAAATTTCGTTGCATACTGTTTTCCAAAAAATACTCTAAATGACAAGGTCTGCAATCGAAGGAATAAAGTTGGGCACTTTATTGATGCTAAAATTGTTATGGTGTCTACATCCTTAATGGGAGATAACTTGTCTTAGTCATCAGAGTGGAAGTCTGTGAATAAAACATTAATATATTGTTATAGGTGATGATATATTAGATCTGGACAAAAGGTTGAATTAATTTGATTAATAATTTTATTTGTTTAAATTACATCACTTTAGACAATCATATGTGTTATGTCTTAATCCTGAAATAAATTAATGGGCTTGTATTCTTGACTTATGTCTTTTGATATATTAAAGGGTGACATCTTGATTTAATTAAGGTACGTATATATGTACGTTGGAGACATGATTCTTAAATGATGTAGACTTATTATTCATAGATATAGAATCCATAGTTCTTTTGTAGAGTTAATGATATTTTCTTATAAGCATTATCCTATAATTGGAAACTAGAGCGCTCAATCATTTGGATACATAAATGTAACCAAATGGTACACTATTAATGGATAGTAAGTTTTCCTATGGTGAAATAATGGAACATAAGATAAAAAGAATAGGGAAGATAAAATGAAATTTATCCTTAAGCTGACTATGAATGTCCTATAGGGATGTTACACATTATGTTATCTCATGGATAATTAGCTTATTGGAGCTTCATAATTTTACATACTTTGAGAGTGTAGCTTTAAGCTTTTAGTGGAATAACATTAGCTTATAGGAATTTGATCTACATATGTCTATCAAGAACCCTTTGCTAGCTCACAATAATTTCTGTAACAATACGATGTGTTTTTCCTACATATTGGTGACTTATGTTAATTATTAGATTAGCTAAAATTCGATAGATTGGATTTAATAATTCATGTTGGTTTATTGGTTGAATTAATTTTGTGAATTAATTCAAGATAAACATGTTGAATTATTTAGATAATATTTTATTTGATATGGGATTATCTATATATGACTGTTTTAATCAGATAACTTCTCTATTAGGTTATTTGAATTAAAATTGAGGCTTTATCTAAGATTCCTATGTGAAATAAGATATTCTGAGATTTCTAGATTATCGCTCGGTCTGCAGGCCAGTGCCGCTAGTTCAATAGGCCAATCGTCCGATAATCCTGTTACGCATTTTTGATGCATTTTTTATTAGAAGTTGATCTAGACTCGAATTTTGAAGCCTAATCTGATAGGGATTGACACCGAATTTGACTACTATTTAAAAGGAACTTTTTTTTATTGTTCTTTACATCATTTGAGAAGTATAAAGAAAGTTTTCTAGTGAGAGAAACTCTGAAACTCCTAAAGAGCTATTGTTCAACATCTACAATCTTAGCTCTTAGTTTTCTCAAGTGGTTCGAAAGAGAGGTCACTGGAGGAAAAGCTGAATGATGTGTGACCACCCGTATTCCGATCGTGGGAAGAGAATAGCAAGGAAGACCAGTTAGTTCAGACTCTTTTGGAATATTCTTCTCTAGTCGAGGTTTCTACAATTTTCGGTCTACTAAAGAGGTATGTAAGATCTTTTATTAAATTATGTACTTAGAATGTCAAATTTATTATTTGAAAAAAAGACTTTGATTTAAAAATTTTAAAATTCTACTGCGTAGCATTTTCTAACAATAATTAGTTGGGGTGATGCGTCAGTCGTTAGAGAACTGTGGATCTTAAGAAGCCCACATATAATGCTGATTAATAGTCTCAAAGAATTGGAACTCCAGTCACAATATAACTGTTCGGTTACTCTTTAGCAAAACTAGATATTTAATGTTAGCCACAACATCTCCAGGGCCCCAAAGGAAAACAATAAAGAAAAAATGCATGCTTATATCATTTTTTGCATAATGAAAGGCAAATTTATGATTGAAGTCTTTAAGACTTTATGCATATGATGATTATGATTTTACATTTGTATCATTAATTGTGTGAGATAAGACTTTTGCTTGTTCAATGTAAGTGGTAATGTTAATATTATATTTGTCACTAAAAAGTGTGAAAATAGCACATTTGATGCGCTATTTTATTTTATGCTCCAATACATAATGCTAATTCTAATGTTATATCTACCTTTTGTTACAATTATTATCTTAAAACTTGTAAAAGTAAACTTTTGATTTCAAAATAATTTAAAAGTGGCAAGGTTATAATAATGAAAAAGAAAAATCAATGAATCAACCAACAAGAATCAAACGTCAAATTTGCCATGTGCTATATACTTGGTGAAAAATTTGCCACAATATTGAACATGATAAATTTGACATAAAAATGACATTATGTTGGATAACTTTTTTTTTTTATATACACTCAAATATCCAATTTGCTATTGAAACATTAATTTAGCATTATTTTGGAGATGCTCTTGCTCATTAGAAGTGAAGTCTGTTGTAGGTAAATAGAAGAGGAAGTAAACCATTCAGCAGGTAGCTATGTAGACACATCTATATATAGGCTCAACTTTAGATAAATTAGAATCAAGTTTCATAATGGATCAATTTATAATTAATGTATCTTATATAAGTAGTTAATTTATTTTCTACACAATGACATATCAAGGGTTTTAAAAAAATGGTTCAAATTTGCTCATATATTTTAATAAAGTTTTTAAAAAGTAACAATAACGCTTTCTAAGTTTGCATTAATATCTCATAATAAAGTTAAGCAAGAGGAGGAAATTGGTTATTAGAGAGTCTAGATCAGGGTCGGGATTATGGGTGGTGGGAATAATGGTCACAGTCGTCGTCCTTATCCCAATTCTGATAGCGACCATCAACAGCCCCTAAGCCTAAAGCTCACATCGCTCGAGTCTCAACCAACATGAACACTAAACTCCATCTTAGCATCTATCACAAGGTAATTTTTTCACCAAAAATTTCAAAACCATGATGGCCTAAGTGATTGCTACTTAGTCAGCCAATCTGTGACACCCGTTATTCTCCTAACGGGTATTAAGGTAATTAAATTAATTTTTAGTGTATAAAAAAAATTGCTTCATTTAAATTTATTTTACAATATTTATTTTTATCTATTTTTAAATTTTCTAAAATTCTCCTATATTTATTTAGTATGTTTACTAAAAAGCCTTAGAACTTCTAATAAATCTCAAAAATATCATATTGGCATTATGTGTGTTAAAGTCTCTAGATGAGACATAAGGATATCTTTTCCAACTACTCTTGACCCTCATTTTCTTTATTTCCTCTGTGACATGCTTCAACATGTCTCCTCCATAATTGTTTCTATCACTTCTCTTCAAAGACTTCATCTTTTCTTCCTTTCTCTTCCACGGTTCCCACACTCTTCTTCTCATTTCTTTGATGAAGCAAAATACTTAGAGAACTTCTTCAAGGCAGCCATAAAAATCAGCCACCATCACCTCCATTTGAATTTCAGTCATACCGAAGTAAAGAAACCTGTTTTGAAGCCATTTCAAGCTTCCAACTAACCATAATCCGATGTTAGAATCTTATGAACAAATTTAGTTTTTCATTTATAAATTTTCTTTTATACTAAAGAATTATTCAAATTTGCGTTCTTAAACCTCAATATATGTTTGTTGCTATTTTGGAGCATATGTATAAAGTCTAAGTATATATGCCGTAGACAGAAAATTTATATTATTAAACTTTGTAATACCTCTATGGGCAGTGGCTATTTCTTGAAATTATGGGATTAAATTAAAATGAATTTTATGAATTGGTTTGCATATTTGAAAAGTAGCATCCTAAGCTTTCTAACGAGCTATCATAAACCTAAATCAGAGTTGTATTTTATTTTCTAAGAATTATTCAATTTTCAGATTGGAAACTAGTAAACCTGCCAGTTTGTTATGGTATACCAGCTGCTAACATGAACCAAGAACCCATCTTTGCTCACCACCTAATTCTTTAATGTCTTACAACCTTTCCAATATTATCCTAAGTAATTGATGAGTCTTATCAGGGACTAAAACATATAGATTACTTGTTCACATTTTATATTGTGTTAAGACAAAAATTGTTTGCTGTGGTATTCAAAAGAGATTTACATAAAAGCTTTAATGGCATACTAGTAAGATAGGTTTACACATGATTTATTTATGAATGTAGTTATATGTTGTGCTTTAGTTTTAATTGTCCTTATGCATGCCTTAGGATCAAGGGAGTATGGAGCTAACGTTAATTGATTCCAGGATTAAAAGATTGTTGATAAGCTTGAAAGGTAGGGATTCTATTACTCATCTTTTGTGAGGTTTTTATAGAATTAAAATTTATTGTTTTGCCGCAATATATATATATCTATGTTGAACTGATATTATATGAGTATCATATATAAAACTATGACATGGACTCGTCTTGTATTGTGCGGCGATGAACATAATGAATTGACACATGTTATAAATTGAGAAGCATGGCTAGGAAAACTGACTCTATTAATAATGATTTAATATAGAGAAATGGTGAGACATGAAGAGGGCGGCGGTTACGTCCTTGGGCATGAATTCCCTAAAAGGTAAAATAGGAGGAAGGTAATGACGCTTCCTTGGGTTCAAAGTCCCAGAATACACTATACAGGAATTGACTTGGTGAGGACTCGGGGCTTGATGTCCCCTCACCGAAACACCCTTGGAATTTTTAGAGGGTGATCAAGCACGCGATTTTGGGTTTCGATGAGTTGAGTGATACTCTATTGAACGTGGGTACCTAGGAATAATGATAAACTATAATATTTGTATATATGTATATGTATGAAACTCGGTAATGATTAACTATGATATCCACAGAATATGATTATAATAAATCTCATAATCTGGATAATGATAATTATTAACTAACCATGCAGGTTTTAATGTGGTAATGATAAAAACCTAAAGGTGAGTAATGGTTTTCTCTACTGAGCATAGTGTTGCTCATTCCCTTATATTTTTATCTTTTCAGGACTCACTAAGTGTGAGGTGGCTACGAGAAAAATAGTTGAGGAAGTGATGTAGCTATATTACATTGGGACTGCTTCAATTGTTGAGAATGTTCTTCATGATAATGTAAGCATCAATTGTTACTTTCTGTGACTGTATTACAATGTGTTGAGGGTTAAATGATGATGACGACAATTTATAATATTAAATTTAAGGTGCTACATTAAACTGTGGATTACTTGTCGATTATATTTTTATTTTTGATATTGAGAGTTTTTATTTAAGCCTCAGGCAACTTTATTTTTAAGGTTTTACTTTTATTTTCGATTTTTATTTTATCTCATTAAAAACTGTTAACCCCCATATAGGGGCGTTACACAATCTCACACATACAAGCACACAATTCACAGGAAATCAAGGGACCAACATACACAATCTGAATAACCCAATGTAATCAAAACACAAGGCAACACACACATACAGGAGATCCCCTCTCAACCTTTATCAATCTCACAATAAAGGATACACTGTGTTTACACAACGTAGGATCATGACATCCCCATGTCTCGACTTAAAGCCAAATAAATAAAGCTATACAAAGGATGGTTGACACTCCCACTTGCCTAGGGTGCTCTGGAACCATTCAACGACTTGCACATGGGCACGGTTTACCTATCAGCCTTGTTGCAGGTTCTCTGAGCTAGCCACATGGTCTTCAGACAGGGAACTGTGCCCTATAGGGCCTACACACATGCACAGAGGCTGGTAACTGCTAGTTATAGCTACCCACTTTTGCCTCTGATTAAGTCTTACACCAATCCGAGAATTGTGGCACTTTATTACCACCAAGGAACTTTGACCACGCCACCTAGGCTAGGACTTCGCAAAGTTAGCCAACAAAACTCACCACCCATATCAAAACCGTGTCACCTAACTCGAATATAGCCACATGTATGCAAACCCGCCATGCATGATCACGTGCTAGTCCTCTTGACCAGTTGAATTTGGCTTAAGGCCATGCCACAACCTGTTGACATGCCCTAGCACCCATGCCAATGGCCTTTATGAGCTTAACTCACCAAGCCACTATGCATGCCAACGTCTATGGGGCTAACAAACCACCTCGACTGGAAGGAACTAACGTCCTCATTAGAGGGTACTTAAGTAAGCATTGATCTAATCTTTGAACTGCCCTGGGGTCATGACCTTCTCCCATGTAGCATCAACAACACTACTACCCTTCCATTAGATCAAATCCTCGGTCCTCCAATTCCTCTTGCTCGCCCCCAATGTTCTATGATCAATGATCTTTTAATCTTCTTGTCAAACTCTAAACTGATCATCAGGGCTACTCATTTTGCTTGCTTCTAACTAGTGCCCTCTCTATCCTCATGGAACTGTTTAAGAAAACTCACATGGAAAGTCGAATGAATCTTTTACTGCTCGAGAAGCTTTAGTTTATAGGCAACATTCCCAACATGCTTCACAACCTTGAAGGGTCTGTCATATTTTGAAACCAAACCCTTATGGAAACGTTTATTCGTTTATGTTTCAATAATACCTTATCTCCACAACAAACTCCAACAGTCTGCGATGCTTCTTGACATACTTCTTTATTCTCTTGGCAACTTAGCTAAACTGTCTTTTGCCTACTATAACAATTCTATCTTATCTCGATCAAATATATAGGAAACAGGGTAGCTTCCTTGAGACTTTTGCTTGGCTATCTCATGCGGCGTCAGAGGTTGTTGACCCATCACTAACTCTGCATGGCTCATTCTAGTGGCCAAGGACTTATTTAGGTTGCAACAAAACTGCGCAACATCAAGTAAATCAGCATAGTTCCTCTTACTTGCACTCATATAACGCCTTAAGTACTCTTCCAGCATTTGATTCATTCTCTAAGTTTGGCCACCTGTTTGAGGATGATTGGCCAAAGAGAACTTAAAATTTGAACCAATCAGATTGAACTAAGCAGTCCAAAACTGCCCAGTAAACCAAGAATCCCTATCACTTATAATGTCACTTGGCATCCTAAAAAACTTCACGACATGCCTAAAAATAAACTTTGCTACAAGATCAGCGGGACAAGCATTTGATGTGGAGGATAGAAACAACATACTGAAAGAACCAATCAGCCATAACCAGAACCAAACTAATCCCCTTCACTTCTGGAAAACCAATAATAAAGTCCATCGAAGTGGACTCCCATGGCTTCTAAGGGACCAGAAGGGGCTGCAACAAGCCCGCTTCATGCTTCCTTTATCTTGTTGGCAAACCATATAGGTTTTCACATACAATTCCACATCATCACCCATTTTCCACCAAAAATATAACCAAGACAAAAAACCATCATCTATTCAACCCCAGGGTGACTAGCCTATTGGGGATCATGCATCTAACACAACAGCTTTTGTCGAAGGCCCCCACCACTAGGGGCAAATAACCTGTTCTTCTTGGAATATGACAAATCAACATCAACACTATACCATTTCACCACACCCTTGCTGACTTCCTATTTTAACTTTGTGTAGTTGGAATCCAGCAACGATTGCTCCTTCACCGAGTCTACAAAGGTTGTCTGCACTGAAGACAACGCTGCTATATATGCTTGAACATCTTTCCTGCTCAAAGCATTAGCCACTTGGTTCTGCCTCCCTAGCTTGCGTATCCACACAAAATCAAACTCTGCCAAAAACTATTACCATCTAGCCTACTTCTGGGTTAACTTCTTCTAATTTTTTATGTAAGTATCAACCATATTATCCGTTATATCTGTGAACATGGTTCCCAAAAGATAGTGTCTTTAAGCATCGAGACAAGGCACCAGGGCAGCCATCTCTTTCTCATGAATCGAATACCTCTGCTCATAATCTTCCAACTTTCGACTCTCAAAAGCCAACAAATGTCCCCCTTGAACCAACACCCCACCAATGTCATGGTCAGAAGCATCTGTATCAGGCAACTTGAGAATTGGCTTGGAGGCAACAGTAGTCTTCAACTTATCAAATGCCTCTTGACACTCATCTATCCAATGCCATCTCTAGTCCTTCTTAAGTAAATCTATCAAGGGATTAACCTTCCTCGAATACCCCCTGATAAACTTGCAATAGTAATTAGCAAGTCCTAGAAAAGATCTCAAATTTGTTGCCTTTGTAGGAGAAGGTTAATCCAGGATTGCCTTCATCTTTTTCTTATCCATCCGAATTTACTTTTTGTTGATCTAATGTCCCAAGTATTTCATGTCTTGGTAGTAGAATTCACATTTCTCTTTCTTCACAAAAAGCTTGTATTCCCTAAGCCTTTCACACACTTGCCTCCAATGATAAACATGTTCAACCAAGGTCTCACTATAAACCACGATATCATCAAGATTAACCACAACAAGCCAATCAAAAAACTCATACAACTCATCATTCACAAGGTTGTAAAAATGTGGCAAATGCATTGGTCAAGCCAAATGGCATCACCAAAAATTTGAAAGACCCATACAAAGTCACATAATCAACGTAATTTAGGAGGCATCATGTCGGCAAACTTTGCCAAAACATCCGTTACTAAATTAGGGACTTCAACAACACAATTAGGCTTCATCTCAACAAGAGTATCAACGTAAGCCTATTCACCCTTCTTCATTTCTGCCTTGAACTACTTAGCAGATTGCAGTTCAATCTCCTTTCTCTTTTTGTTGTTTTTTCCAACCGCTTGAACAAAGCATGGGGAATTCTCATCACCAATGAAAATCCCATGAAAATAAGGCACTATTGAAACTTTGGCTTTAACCAGAAACTCAATACCAAGGATCAAATCAAAATCATCTAATGGAACAACCATCAAGTTGAACTCACCTTCCTAAGAACTGATGATGAGTTTGGCCACTGCAGATGCTTAAATTGGCCTTGCCTCTAAATTCACCGCTTTCAACTTGCTAGAATGCTTTGTCATAATGAGTCCTGACTTGCCCACTTTACGTTGGGACATGAAATTATTTGTAGCACGACTATCCATCGTCGCACGCACTTCCTACCTATTCACCTGCACATTCATTTATATCAAACCCTCGAATTAGGTTTGTTTCTCTATAGTGATGGCAAACTTGTAATCAACAAGAGCATCAGCCGCAGCCATAGCAAAGGGAAGATCCTTCACACCCTCCTACGCAACTTTACATGTGCCCAAGGCTGCAATTTAGACAAGAAATTGAATAACTTGTCTTCTTTTGATAAGTTCTTGATGTCTAACATCAAAAAACTAAAATCTTTCACGCTATCCCTCACTGTACCGATATGCTTCAACTTTTTTAGGGACTCTCTCGCCACCCATGCCGTATTACATGGTAAGAATTGATCCTTCAATTCTTTCTTTAAGGACTCCTAAGTTGAGACTCAGGGCCTGCCTGTACTTGCATCATCCTTAATTCGAGTGTGCCACCATAGCTTTGTATCTCTGGATAGAAACATGCTAGTGAGCGTAACCTGTTCCTTATCAAGCATACAAGTAGCCTTGAAATATTATTCTACATCCCATAGGAAATTCTCGAGATCCTTTGCCCTCCGAGTGCCATTGAAGCACTTCGGTTTAGGGAACTTCACCTTCGAGGTAGCACCATCAGACTTAGCAATGGGGTTGTTCATCGCTCTCTCTAACATAGAAAGATCAGTTTCGATGCCTGAGAAAGCTATCTTGACCGAGGCAACAAACTCAGACCTGATGAGCATTCTCCAATGATAAGATCTGCTTCGCCTGTTGTTTATTTTGAATAGCAAGACTC
The DNA here is from genome assembly GCA_025403435.1 of Artocarpus heterophyllus. NCBI lineage: Eukaryota > Viridiplantae > Streptophyta > Magnoliopsida > Rosales > Moraceae > Artocarpus > Artocarpus heterophyllus. Next base: position 18,024,745 of record CM046353.1, read on the forward strand.
GCCACACTGTCTGTTGTCGGAGCACCAATAAAGTCTTTCAATCGAGAAACTCTCCCCCTCAACTCATTCATCTAAACCAGTCGTACACCCAACAATCGATCGTGCTCTAATACCAGTTGTCATAGGGTCAATTTTTCACCCAAAAAATTTCACCATCGTGATGGCCTAAGTGACGGCCACTTAGTTAGCCAATCTCACACATAAGCGTACAACTCATAGCGAACCGAAGGACCAACACACATAATCTGAATAACCCAGTGTAATCGAAACACAAGGCAACACATACATATAGGAAATCCCTTCCCAACCTTTATTAATCTTGCAATAAAGGATACACAGTGTTTACACAACACAAATCATGACATCCCCATGCCCCTGCTCAAAACTAGATAAATAAAGCCATGCAAACGATGCCTAATGTCACAGGGGCCAAATTTTCACCGAAAGTCTGCCACTGTGCGGCACTAAGTCACCCGACCTAGTCAGCCTACCCAAGTGTTTACCCACGATGATCCGATAATCAAACACACAAAACCAACTTACGGAAACCACTTTCCAACCTTTTATTAACTCACAAAAGGAATACAAGTTTTGCCTCACACGGATCACCACAACACTCACTTTGTCCCTCGTGAGTTGGTGTCTCGGGGCTTTGCTATTTATAGACAAAGTTTACAACGTGTGGCTGACACCCCCAGCCACTAGGGATCACTTCGAGGCACTATGCACGCTTGCAGCCACATTCCAGCGACTTCCACAATTTTCGGACGGAGACTTGGCCCTCTGCACGCCACGTGCAGCCAACTAACGCCCACTCGCCTGCTAATGCGCGAACATGGGCCACGTGGGGCGCAGGCATGATCTAGCCGTTGGCTGGCCACGATCGCCCACAACTTGCGCCCACGTGCCTTCGGAAATCCAGCCGTTATGCCCACGTTCTAGTGCTAGCCGTTGGGGCCACCTGCTTCGCGGAATTTGTGCGCACCACTCGCACACGTTTCCTTTTCCCGCAGGGCCTTGTCTGAACCGAGTTTCTCGCATGCCAGTCCGCACGCCCGCGCGCACGTCACACTGCCAGTCCGAGGTCCTCGCGCGCCTGTCCGCACACCCGCGCGCACGTCACACTGCCAGTCCGAGATCCCCGCGCGCCTGTCCAAATGCTCGCGCCTGGCACCTGCGCGCACATTACTTGCCTGACCCGCATGCATGGCCAAGGCCACCTTGTGCCTGCATGCTGATCCTTTGTCCGAACCATGCAAAGGGATTATCACATGCCCCCTTGCCTTGGACATGGGCCACCCACATCCAAGATTTGTCACCACTGACTTAATTCGAAGTTAGGGGGTCTAACAAACCACCCCCACCGGATGAAGCCGACGCCCTCGTCGGTATAGTCTCGAGGTATTCCTGCACCTCTTTCTCAAATTGCCACAAGGTAACGTCCCGCTCCCAAGTAGCACTATTCTCCTCTTCACCCTTCCATTTCACAAGAAAATCAGTCCGTCGATTCTTCTTGCTCATGCCCATTGTTCGATGGTCAATGATCTTTTCCACCGTTTTGTTAAATTGTTTTCTGATGGTAGGCGGAGCCCTCTTCGCCTGCTGCCTCTTGTTCAACAAGTCCTCCTTGTAAGGCTTCAGAAAACTCACGTGGAACGTTGGGTGCACCTTTAGCCGAGGTGGTAGCTTTAGCCTGTAAGCAACATTCCCAACTTTCTTAACAATTTCAAAGGGACCATCGTACCTTGGAAGAAGCCCACGATGCACTGTCTTGCTGCTTATCTTCTTCCAAATCTGCGGGGTCAATTTCAGTAACACCATGTCACCAACATTGAACTCGACTTGGCGCCTATGCTGATCAGCATACTTCTTCATGCGCCTAGCTGCTTTCATCAAACTGTCTCGGGCCTGTAGTATTAACTCCTGCTTCCCTTCCGCAAAGCGATAGGCTGCTGGACAGCTAACTCGCCCTTTGGAACGTGCCACTTCCAGTGGGGTCAGGGGCTGATGTCCGAGTGCAAGCTCTGCTGGACTCATCCCGGTTGCAGAACTCCGATGTAAGTTGTACGAGAATTGGGCCACATCAAGTAAATCCAGCCAATTCTTTTGACTCGCCGAGACATAATGCCTTAAAAATTCTTCCAATAGAGCATTAATACGCTCCGTTTGTCCATCGGTCTGTGGATGGTTAGCTGTAGAAAACTTTAACTCAGAACCTATCAAGTTAAAGAGAGCCGTCCAAAACTTACCAGTGAACCTTGAATCACGATCACTGACTATGTCTTCAGGCACACCGAAGTATTTTACCACATTCTTGAAAAAGAGCTCTGCCGTCAACATAGCTGAGCACTCATGTGGGGCTGCAATGAACACTGCATACTTCGAAAACCGATCTACAACGACCAACACTGACCGCATACCTTGGATTGAAGGGAACCCCGAAATGAAATCCATAGACACCGATTTCCATGGTTTTTCTGGCACCGGGAGTGGTTGTAATAGTCCGGCTGCCTTCCTTCTTTCCGTCTTGTCTTGTTGGCACACCAAACAAGTCTTCACATATAGCTCAACATCCTTCTCCATGTTGGGCCAATAATAGCTGCGGGTTATGAGCGCCATCATCCGTTCTCTCCCCGGATGTCCCGCCCATTGAGGGTCATGCGTCTCCCGCAAAAGTTCCTGTCTCAGGCCACCCGAGTTAGGAATAAATAATCGATTACCTTTGGCATAAAGGAGTTCGTCATCTTCCCAATAACGTCTCGCTACTCCTTCTCGCACTTCCTTCTTGAGATGAACATAGGCCTGATCCACCTCAGCTTGCTGTTTTACTCGGTCAAGAAAGGTTGACTGCACTGCCGTCAATGCAGCCACATAGTCCTGCACCTCCTTGCGACTCAAGGCGTCAGCGACTTGGTTTTGCTTGCCTGGTTTGTGTTCCCACACAAAGTCGAATTCCGCCAGGAATTCCTGCCATCGGGCCTGTTTTGGGGTCAATTTCTTCTGGGTCTTGAAATAAGTGTTCGCCACATTGTCCGTCAATACTTTGAACTTTGTTCCCAGCAAGTAATGCCTCCAAGTGTCAAGGCAGTGCACTACTGCCGTCATTTCCTTCTCATGGGCCGAGTACCGCTGCTCAGCATCCTTAAGCTTCCTGCTTTCATAGGCCACGGGGTGGCCATCCTGCACGAGCACTCCACCGAGAGCTCGATCTGAGGCATCCGTGTGCACTTCAAATGGAAGCCCAAAATCCGGCAATCTCAAGACTGGTTCCGAGGCAACTGCTGCCTTCAGCTTCTCAAAGGCTTCTTGGCATGCGTCTGTCCATGCCCACTTTTGCTCTTTTCTCAGCAAATCTGTCAAAGGGCTTGCCTTCTTTGAATACCCTTTGATGAACCGTCGATAGTAATTTGCCAAGCCAAGAAAAGAACGCAAGTCTGGCACCTTCGTTGGCGCGGGCCATTCAATGATTGCCTTCACCTTGTCCTCGTCCATCCGAATATCGCCTTTGGAAATCCAATGGCCCAAGAATTTAATTTCTTGCCTGCAAAACTCACATTTTTCTTTCTTCACAAATAGCTTGTATTCCCTAAGTCGTGAGAATACTTGCCGCAAGTGATTAACATGATCCACCAAGGATCTCGAGTAAATAACAATATCATCCAGATAAACAACCACGAACCGATCAAGAAATTCATAGAGTACCTCGTTCATTAAGTTGCAAAACGTGGCAGGGGCATTGGTTAAGCCAAAAGGCATCACCAAAAACTCAAATGAACCATACCTCGTCACACAAGCCGTCTTGGACTCATCCCCCTCGGCTATCCGCACCTGCCAATAGCCTGACCGTAGGTCCAGCTTTGTGAAGTATGACGCACCCGCCAACCGATCGAACAAATCCGCTGCATTGGGGACTGGGTACTTATTCTTGATAGTCACCTTATTGAGAGCCCGATAGTCTATGCACATCCGCAATGATCCATCCTGCTTCCTCTGAAACAGCACCGGGGCACCATAAGGGGCTTTTGATGGTTGTATGAAACCGGCACTTAGCAACTCTTTAAGTTGACTCCTCAACTCAACCAACTCTGATGGGGCCATCCGATAAGGGGCTTGGGCTGGCGGCCTAGCACCTGGCTCCAGCTCGATCTTGTGGTCCACCGCTCTCCTCGGTGGTAATTCCTTTGGCAGTTCTGAGGGCATCACATCTGAGAACTGCCCCAACACTGTTGCAACATCATCAGGCACCTCCACGACCTGATCCGGTTTGATCTCCACGAGGGCTGCAACATAAGTGATCTCGCCCTTCTTCACCCCACTTTTGAATTGCTTTGCCGACTGCATCTCTAACTTACTCTCGACCTGTCCAGAGAAGTTAGCGTGAATAAAACAAGGATTACGTTCCTCATTTACCAACATACCCGACAAATGAGGCATGATTGTTGCCTTGGCTTGAACAAAGAAATCTATCCCCAAGATTAACTCAAAATCGTCCAAGGCTGCGACGGTAAGATTTATCTGTCCCTCCCAAGCGCCAACTTTGAGGGTCGTTGTGGCCACACCTTGAACCGGAGTAGCACCTGAGTTTACCGCCTTGATTTTGCATGGACTTTGGTTTACCACTAAACCCAACTTGTCCACCATTCTATTGGAAAGGAAGTTGCTGGTTGCTCCCGTGTCCAGCAAAGCTTTTACGGTCTTTCCATTTAATTGCACCGCTGCATACAAAAGACCCCTATTTGGGGCTGACTTCACCGTTGAAACTGTGTTAAGGAGTTGGAGAGGGTTTACCCGAGAAGTGCTAGATCCACCTGCATTCTCCTCTCCTTCGGATTCTTGAATAGCATTCAGTCTTTCTCGCTTTGGGCAATTCTTGGCCATATGTGGTCCTCCACAAATAAAACAGCCCGCTTCCTTCTTGCCTCCCTTGGACTCGCCTTGCTCGGTCGTCTTTTTACCCTTCCATTCGGATTTCTTAAAATCCTTAGAGGGGCCTTTACCCTTTTTGCCTTCCTGACCCTTCTTCTTGTCACCGATTGAGGCAATTGGGGTGGGTCTAAAATCGACTAAGCCCTCTGCAGCCGCAATGGCTGAAGGAAGGTCCTTCACGCCTTGTCTCCGCAACTCGGCATGTGCCCATGCTTGCAAGCCTGACAGAAAGTTGAATAGCTTGTCTGCATCCGACATATCTTTGATGTCCAACATCAAAGAACTAAACTCCCGCACATACTCTCGAACAGAATTCGTCTGTCGAAGCTTCTTGAGTGCTTCACGTGCAATCCATGCAGTGTTGCACGGTAGGAACTGATCCTTTAGTTCCTTCTTCAACGTTTCCCAATCCTCGATCTGAGGTTTGCCAGCCCTTGTCTCTCCCGACATCTGGGTCCGCCACCATAGTTTAGCATCACCGGACAAATACATGCTAGTTATGGTTATCTTTTCACGATCTGGAATATGAGCGGCCTTGAAATACTGCTCCATATCCCACAAGAAATTTTCCAGTTCTTTGGCGTTACGGCCACCGTTGAACGCCTTGGGTTCTGGAACTTTGATCTTCGAAGGGGCCTCACCCATGGCCTGAGGGGTTGCCACGGCCTTCTTGAGAATGTTTATATCATCCTCTAGTCTCTTCGAGTTTTCCTTCACCAAATCAATCATGGTGATGAAGTCCTGCATCATGGAGGAGAACCGCTCTTCCATGTCTCGCATCATGTCCGACCGAACCGTGTTCAAAGATGCCATTTGCTCGGCTTGACATGCTATCTGCACCGCGAGATTCACTGCATCGTCACTTTGGGGATTCCCCACGAAATCTTCCAAGCGACTAACTCTTTCACGTAACTCATTCATCGTGACGATTCCAAGAACGTCCGCTGTTCTCGGCTCTGATACCAGCTGTCACAGGGGCCAAATTTTCACCGAAAGTCTGCCACTGTGCGGCACTAAGTCACCCGACCTAGTCAGCCTACCCAAGTGTTTACCCACGATGATCCGATAATCAAACACACAAAACCAACTTACGGAAACCACTTTCCAACCTTTTATTAACTCACAAAAGGAATACAAGTTTTGCCTCACACGGATCACCACAACACTCACTTTGTCCCTCGTGAGTTGGTGTCTCGGGGCTTTGCTATTTATAGACAAAGTTTACAACGTGTGGCTGACACCCCCAGCCACTAGGGATCACTTCGAGGCACTATGCACGCTTGCAGCCACATTCCAGCGACTTCCACAATTTTCGGACGGAGACTTGGCCCTCTGCACGCCACGTGCAGCCAACTAACGCCCACTCGCCTGCTAATGCGCGAACATGGGCCACGTGGGGCGCAGGCATGATCTAGCCGTTGGCTGGCCACGATCGCCCACAACTTGCGCCCACGTGCCTTCGGAAATCCAGCCGTTATGCCCACGTTCTAGTGCTAGCCGTTGGGGCCACCAGCTTCGCGGACTTTGTGCGCACCACTCGCACACGTTTCCTTTTCCCGCAGGGCCTTGTCTGAACCGAGTTTCTCGCATGCCAGTCCGCACGCCCGCGCGCACGTCACACTGCCAGTCCGAGGTCCTCGCGCGCCTGTCCGCACACCCGCGCGCACGTCACACTGCCAGTCCGAGATCCCCGCGCGCCTGTCCAAATGCTCGCGCCTGGCACCTGCGCGCACATTACTTGCCTGACCCGCATGCATGGCCAAGGCCACCTTGTGCCTGCATGCTGATCCTTTGTCCGAACCATGCAAAGGGATTATCACATGCCCCCTTGCCTTGGACATGGGCCACCCACATCCAAGATTTGTCACCACTGACTTAATTCGAAGTTAGGGGGTCTAACACCTAACCATTAGCCCTACTGCAGGAACTTTGGGCGAGCCACATGATCTTCAGACAGGGAACCATGCCCATAGGGCCCACACACATGCACAGAGGCTAGTAACCTCTAGTAACCACCACCCACATGTGTCTTTGGCCAAGTCTTACACAATCCGATAATTGTGGTGCCTCATTGTCCCCAGGGACCTTTGACCTTGCTACGTACGCTTGGACTTGACAAAGTCAGCCAATAAAACTCACTACCTATATCAAAACCATGTCACCTAACTTGAGTATAGCCGTATGCATGCGAACCCGCCATGCATGATCACGTGCTAGTCCTCCTGACTAGCCAAACTTGGCACAAGGCCATGCCACAACCTACTGACATGTCTTAGCACCCATGCTGGTGGCCTTGATGAGTATAACTCACCAAGCCACCGTGCATGCCAACGTCTAAAGGGCTAACAGCATAGACGTATCAATTTTGAAAAATCTAGTTTGTCAAAGATTTCTTTTGAAACAATTCATCGAATTTTTACCATATCTTTGCAAGAGTGCCTTTTTTATCCACAAGTCGTATTATGGAGTCAGTGAGATGAAACATTATTGTACCTGTTGTAGTTTCGAGTACTTCTTGTTTTTGTTCTTCAAAGAATCCATTTGGGAATGAGATCAGCTCCTCTGGTGCCCTAAGCACCTTTTGTCGAGCAAGAATCCCTTTGATTTTCTATCTCTAGATCTTGAAATCGCTAGAGCCATCAAACTTTGCTATTGCTACCTTCATGTTACTCATTATTAGACATAGTAGTTGGCTAATTTGTTGATTTCCTGCCTCAATTTTAGAGTCCCCCACAGTCGGATCCTATCCCATGGGTAAATCTTTAAAATCCTAAAGATTTTTAGAACCAAACACTAAATCTTAATTTTCTTCCACACCGTCTTAGTCTTTGAATTTCTACAATCGATGTTGAATTGCTTTAACCCCTAAAGCTCTGATTACACTATAGTAATTTCACTACACCAACTCAATCACAAATCAAGAAATTTGTAGAGATTAAGAAAAACAAGCCCAAGAAAACAACACCAAGATTTTATCAAGGTTAAGCTAATTGTGTCTATGCCCTTTTTGAACTCCCCTCGAAATTCAATCTATTTTTTTATTTTTGATTTAATCCTAGAAATTATAACACTATAGGCCCATTCGGTTTTCTTCTCCAAAATGTTTTTGGTATTTTCAGAAATTTTGAAAAAGAAATGGGCTTGGAAAAATGTTTGGTTACTAAAGACCCATTTATTTTATAATTTAAATCACAATTAAAATCATTTTACTATAGTATTTTCTCTTATAAAAATTTAAATCTTCGTTTAAATTCTTTATTCAAATAAACCAGCTCTAAAAAAGCTAAAACATTCCCAGGCCTTTGCAGGATTAGGGTAATCGTTTTCATTTTGATTGTTTCTTCTCGCATCCTCTCATAGCGCCTCTTCCTCAGAGACTCTCCACCGATCGCCTCTCCTCCCTTCGATCCGCCTTGTCTCTTGTCTTCCGCACCTCTCTTTGATCCTTGTTTGGTTATTCTCTCACTCGTTCGAACCTTCACTTGTGTGGGTTTTGGTGTGTGTCTCTCCTCCCTTCCCCTCGATCTGCCTTCTATCTTATTTTCCTCGTCTATCCTCCATCCCTATTTGGTGAGTTGCCATCTTTCTTCTCTCACGCGTTCAGACTACGATTCAATTGTAGGTTTTGGTGGATCTCTCTCTCCTCCCACTTGTTACTCTAACGCTGTTGTCCGTGAAATCGCCAAGGTATGTTCATCTCTGTTTGGTTTTCTATGAATAAAAGTTGCTGTTGATGATGTTTCCTCTTTTGATCATTGATCTTTTATCCTCCTCGATTCAAAAATGCTACCTATTTTGGCGGCCATACATTCTCTATGTTGATCTGTCATCAAGTCTCCTCCTTCATGCTTGTGTAAATTAGGGCTGATTGTTTCGAATAAAAGTTCTTCTATGTTGTTTCCCTTTGTTGATCTGTGATTTGTTTTTATTTCGAATAAAAGCTGTTCTGTGTTGTTTTCCTCTGTTGAAAGAGTAGATTTTTTTTCTTTCGAATAACTGTTGTTCTGTGTTCAATCCCTTTGTTGATCTATGCTTCGGTTTTCCAATGGGATAGAGCATTAATGTAAATAAATTAAAGTGGTATCTGGAATTTTTAATCCTCATATATACAAGCAATAAATTTTTAACTCTGACTAGATTTGGTCATCTTGCATATTAGATTTGGTCACAGGCTCAGTATATCATTACTTTATAATCAACAAAATCAAATGCCTTGTAGTTGTTAATCATGTTTAAGACTTTGTGCTCCAATCACCTCTTTTCCTTAATTTCTCCAACTAGCATTTTCTTAATCTTTTTTGCCTTTTTGGCCACAAATTTTATTTAGCTTTTTTACTGTAATTTGTTTGATTAGTTCACACACAAAAACACACGTTGGAGTTTTGATACTAAATCAGGAATAATTTTCCAATCAAAACACAATGGCCCTAAAAAAGGCTTATTTGCACTCTCGTCCTGTGAATTTGTCAATCATTTTTAATGTGGCCCTCTCCTCATGAACTTTTTATTTTGACAACTAGTGATCCCTTGAATTACAATTATGTTGGAAAACTCTAGTTAAAAATGACGTGTCCTTTTTTACATTTTAATGTTTAATCTAAGAAGGTTCAAATTTGATTCTCTTGTGCATGATTGAATCCAATATTATTTAGATTCTAGAAATTTTGAGCATCTATAACACCTATATATAAATTCCGATCCAAACTGACTATGTGATGTGTAGATAAACTATGATTTTGAACTATGAATAAAATCTATGTTTGTTTTTGTATATACTGTGTTGCAGCCTATCTTGTGGTGCATTGATGGGCTATCATCCTTATTTCACTAGACGGTTCTCCTTTGTAATAAAATGACCTAAATTTACTGTCAATGTATTTACCAATTTATCTTCATCCTTCAATTTGAAAATCTATGTATTAGTTCTCTCATTAGCCCTTTGAATGTTTTGTTACTGAATTTGGCATTCTGCTTTGCATAATGTTCATATGATTGGTTTTCTCATGTGTTTGTCCAATGATCATGTCTGTTTGGAAGAATGGTGCTATCTTGATCGAGATTGGTACAAAGGCGATGATGAGTGTCAAATTTTAGGTTATTTCATTTATGAGATTAGAGTTTCTTGCACCTTATCGTGGTCAGAGATACCACCTGCAACAATTTCAAGAAACTGAGGGTCCAACAAGACCTCAAGAATTGTTTTAATATAGACACTCTTCTTTGCAAAATTGTACAGAGAGGTGTTTTGGTATTCTCAAAGCACGGTTTCGCTATCCTCAAACATATAACCAATTACCCATTAGAAAAAGCGGGCCCAAATAGTCATCACATGTTGCGTAATTTATAATTTAATTAAAATGCATAAACGTAATGATCCTCTATTCACATTGTACAATGTGGACCAGCTAATTAAAGCAATTGAAAGTCAAAGACGATGAAGACAGCGACTTAATAATGACAGACAAAAAATAAGATTCTTTAGTGTTACTGCTATTGATAGGCAATATATGTCTAACTTTAGAGACCAATTAACTAATCAAATGTGGGCACATTATCATTAGTTGAGGATCGACAACTAAGATTCATGTATGTATCATACTTATTATTGTTATTTGTAATGTACGATGAATTAAAGAGAGGTGACTTCATTGTATTAGTTTCTATATTATTTACAAGTATTTCATCATTTAATTGTAATTAGAATTATTTGAAAATTAAATTACAAAAAAGAAAAAGTTATGAAAATTATTAAAAATAAATATAAATGTGTTAATCGATCAAACATAGTAATAATACTGATTTGGTTTGATGACATAATCATACATATTAGTTTAAATTTTTTAAACGGTCGTTTTCAAAAATAGGTACACCAAACACGTTTTCATTTTTCTTAGCTATTCTTAAAAAAGACAAAAAGTATTAACCAAACATAATTTTCAAAATAGACTTAATATATTTTTTAAAATATTCTCATTTTTAACTTCTTTTAAAAAAACAAAAACAAAATAAAAATACTGTCAAACAGGCCTTTGTCTCTCTAATTATTCTCTCACCAGAACCCCTAGAATTTCAAAGAACATACAACAACAAAACCCAGAGAAACTCAATCCTTACTTTCTCTCACTAACTCTTGCGATTCAATCTATTATTTCACTAGCTGATTACAGTGATTGAATTTGTGTCTATGACATTCTATACATAACCTTACATCGTGACCACTAAATCCTTGCCACTAGGTTTATTACACGTCAAACGACACAGTTTCTAACCAAAAACCACCTGTCGTACTAACTCTAGGATTTGAACTTCAGAAAAATAATCAACAAAAAAGAAACTCAAACTGAAAGTCATTAAGTTGGCTGAAGAAAAACAGAAACAAGTCTTTATTTTCTTCCTCTTCTTTAATTCTTCAACATATATCAAAATTCATGAGAAAAGATAGAGAGATCTGAAGGTGAGCATATAGTCATATTTTTTCTGAAAATTTTGTTGCAGAAAAACCCAAATCGTCTGGTTGCGGGAAAACGAGAGACGTAATTGGAGAAGAAAGAAAGACAGAGTTATAGAGAGAGAAAAGAAATAAAGAGATTAGAGAGCAGGTGGTAACGATCTTTTTGCATAGGTATGCGATTGGGAAAGTTGTCACGGGTCGCGACAAGGCTCGTGCAAAAGGCGGCATTGGGGGGGCTGAAAAGGCCCTATGTGGCGACGGTGCTCCGACGAGGGGTGTGGAGCAATGATGTTTGTAGTGGAAGAAAGAGAGAGAAAAGAAAAGAGAGAAGATGTTAGAGAGAAAAAGAACAAAAAGAATTTACTTTCTATTTGGTTAAGAGTGTTTCTTGTTATAAACTTAATAAACTTAATTATAAACAGTATAAAATTTTTATACGTTATAATAAAAAAAATATTATAGTAAAAAATTTTCGTATATTACAATAAAAATAATTTTCATTTATAATTCTCACCACTAACCAAATACAGTATTAGTTTGCAATATCTATTTGATCTGTTCGTCACATGTCAGCCACAAATCATGTTATCTTTAAGCTACTATGTGTTAACAATAAAGTTATCTGATGAAATAGTTTTTTTTTTTTTTAATAATAAAGCTAGGGGAAAATGACTATTGTGCAGTTACAACATCGAGCCAGTCACAATATACTCTAACTACCGTTGCAAAGGAACCAACATTAACCGTTTACACCCCCCATTGACATAGACCTATCCGTCATTGCAAAAGGCTGTACATAGTCCCACCAATCCCTAAGTAATACAACATATTATCACTACAAACGGCCGAGAGTGATTTTATGGGAACTCCTAACGTACCATAGAAGTGGCTTATATATATACATATATATATAAATCGTACTACGTATGCTCTGCAATGTTTCAGATTGCCAAAAGTTTCTGTGATAACATTGAATCTTCCCTTCAAAATTTTGGTGGCGTTTTTGTTAAGATAGTTGTCCTATTTATAATAAATAAAGTAAATTTGTCTATTATTTATTATATTTGTGTCCATATATTGTTAAATACTTTACAGAGTTAATTCCATAATTGTATCTGTTAGTTTTAACTTTTTTTCAATTTGTCTCTCTATTATTAAAACTACAAAGTTATCCTTTTAATTTTAAAAATTTATTTTAATTCCATCTTTCTAAATAAAAAAATTAGACAAAACAACACGACAATTTTTAAAAAAGCTATAGAAAAATATTAATATTTTAAAAACAAAAAAATCCTAAAACAAAACATCAATTTTCAAAAAAAATCTTAAATTTATGACTTTTTAAATTTTAAAATATTTTTTTAAATAATTTATCTAAAAAATAAACATATATTTTATAAACAAATTAGATTTAATTAAGAGTATTTTTATCTTATCCCTACATTTTTTAGTCAAAAATGTATATGAGAGATAAAATTGAAAAAATTCAAAGGATAGCTTTGTTGTTTATAAAAACATAAGGAAAAACTGATAAATAATGAAAACTGAGACGTATAGCAATGTAACTAATCTACTTTATAAATATAATTAAAATTTCATAATTATCTATGTGGCCTTAAATATTGTATATTAGCATTATATACAATAGGATAATATTTAAAGATGATAACTAAAATGATTAGTAACATATAATTAATTATTAAATTAAGTATGAAATCTTTAATTAAGTGTTACTAATGCAAGTTATTTCCATTAAAAATGGAACAGTCTTATCCGAACTATTAATGTAGCGAGTCATTAAATGAGTGCATTGTATATAATGAAATTATGTAGGATTAGGGCACGATGAGATATGATTAGCAAATAATTTCTGTTAAATATAGCAAGTTATAATTTCATCGGCCGATGGTCATCTATAAGATGATATTAATAATGAATTATTAGCAGAATCCTATTTATGAATTTATGCTTTTTTTATTTACTTGGTAGGAATTTAAGAATCAAATCTTATTTCTCCTATTTTAGAGGCATGATAAAATAAGTAGCCATGAATATTAATATTACAAGATAGAATCCATTCCTTCTTTTCCGAAAAGCAAATAAATAATTCTCTTGAGTGTTAACTCAGGGCTTGAATAATAAGAGCGCATAATTCATGATTAAGTTCATGAATTTATTATTCATTAGAAGACCGATGGCACTCAAGGATGAAGAAGTAATTAGAGAGGTTAACGAATATTACGTAGCTCTAATTATGAATTATTTATGGAGGATCAACTTATATGAAATGACTATATCAAATGAACAACTTTAAAAAATGAGTAATTAAATATCTATAGTTTCAAGAGTGCAACTCCAAGTATTTAGTGGAGTTACATTGGAATTTACACAAGAGTAATATATTAAGTAAAATATTGGTTTTATTGGTGCTTGAAATTATAGGTCTATTAGTCCCCGCCATCCTTATAAACACTGTTTGGATAAGTAAAATTATTGGTTTAAATAATTATTTAGAATTATGAAATTCTAAATTAAATATCACTCAAAATAAACTAATTATGAATTAATTTTTATTTATTACATAGTTAGATTATTTAATAAATAAAATAAACTAATTAATTTTGGAAGACACATAGTAGGCGAGTGGTGCATGCAGTGGGAGGATCCCATTGTGTGTGATGCCTTTACTATTAAGGAAAAGTCCCTTGTACACATCAAAGCTTATTTACAAAGTTTTCATATTTAGGATTTTTGAATTTTGAATAAATAGGATTTAATTAAAATATGAAAAGTCTAAAGTAAGTTAGGTCACAAGCAGTATTTTTACCTGCACTGTTTGAGATATAGCGCCACCTGTATAGAGAATCTCTCTATGTGTGGAGTCTATCACTGCACCAGGAAAGAGAAACTTGTGTCTTTCATTTTAATTAAATATTTGATATTAAATTAAAATAGGAAGACTTTCCATAATTATTTAGGTATCTTATTCTCCATAAATAGATGTCTCTTTATTTATTAGAGAGAAACTTGTGAGTCTTAGAGAAACTGAGATTACTCTGTCAAATTCTGCCCTCTAGTAGGCGTGCAAGAGAGTTAGAGAAAGTGAAGAAAAGTTCTTCATCCTGCGACTTGTTCTTCCTATGTGTTGGGATTTATGAGTGACTTAAATAGTTGAGTGATCTTATTAAAAAACCATATTCCTTCAACGCCCACCCCTTCGTTTATACCAGTGTCAAGGACAAGGCTAGGAAGAAGATAGTTTCATCTTAAAGAAAACGTCATTTGCAAGCCGATTATTTTCATTCATCTTTGATCAAATTTCAGTAAGCAAAGTTTTGATGTATATTTATTTATATGTAAAATTAATATAATCTATAGTGTTTTATCGAAATTTTGAGAAAATTTTTATTATACGCGATCCATACCATTACTACTTTTCTGCTATATTTTGAGAAAATTGTTTTTCAAAACCAACAGTTTCTTGCGCAATAAAAATAAAAAACTCATTTGGCTAAGAGATAACCTTTTAGATCCAAGTTAGAAGGTGGATTGGGTTTTGGATTTATTTTCTTTTTCAATCAAGCAGTATTGGCTATGCAAGCCTTTCTGTAATTGTAAATTTCAAAGGAACAACATTGGGTTAATTTTACATTTACTTTTGGACGCTCTAAAAAGTTATATTCAAAATGCTAACAGCGTCTTTGGAAATTTTGACCGAAAAAGAGACATAATTATATAATTGAATGATACAAAAAAAAAGAGGTGAACTAGAAGTGCATTTCTTTATTTTTCCATAATTTATCCCAGAATAAACTATTCATTTCTCAATAATTTTTAAGAAGTCAGGAAAAAAAAAAAAAAAAGTCTCCACTGCACATTCAAAGCAGGGCACTAGCGCAATTAGAATGAGCTCTCGCCTGCTCATAACAAGATAGAAAACAGTTGTACAGAATTGGAGTAATTATACGCGAGTGTGAACCATGAAGGTTTTGTTATGGTCAAATTGGCCTCCAAAGGGCTTGATCTCATAGAATGGTCAACAATGATCAAATCTTTCAATCACTACTTCAAATCCGTCCCTTTTTATCATGTGACTTGATGTAATGTAAAAAATTTTTGGAGATTCCTATTTTTTTTTCATATTGATTTTCTAATGGCAATGAATATGTATTTAATTTCTTAATTATGTGCAATAGTTAATTTCATTATATATGTTGCGATTCACGTTTCAATTATACTGATTTTGAATATAGGCATCACATTGTTCACAAAAATTAATAACTTATGTATGTTGTTAAAAAATAATCACTCATATAATATTATCACGGATAAGGATTGGCTTGATACTTATTTTAGATTGAGGTGGAAGCTCTTGAACTAATTCTAGAACTCCTATTCTCTTTGAATTTGAACACCTTGTAAATGATGTGAATTGTCTTCATTCATTCTTTCATTAATTTCTTTTTTTTTGACTTCTCTAATGGAACACTTTATCGACATGCATGTTTTAAAACCATTAAATATGATGAGTATTTGACAGCTAAAAAATATATATTTATTAGTAGGTATCTTTTTTGATTCCTGTCAGAGAAATTGCTTTTTTTGTTTTACAATGTTATTTAGTTGATTTGCGCGCTTAGAGTTGCTAATAATGTAACATACATGGTTTAGATAGTACTCCCTCATATTAGAAGTTCAAATGAAAAAAGTCAACCACAGATTATACCTATCTTATTATCTAAGCTATTTATTCATATAAGAGATACGACAATTCTCTCTGCATAAAGTAATATTACTATAAAGTAATCAATATTTCAAAAAAAAGAAGAAATTTTAAGAATTTTAAAACAATTTTCTCTCTCTTGCCTATCTCTTCAATCTTTCAATTTCTCGTTCTCCTTCCTCTCCCTACCTCTGTTTCGATCTCTCGTCTCTCTTGCTCTGTTTCTCTCTCTCGATCTTGGTGGGCAACAAGGACGAGGGGCTACACGTAAGGCTGGCTAGGGCAACAGACTTGGGTAGGGCTGGCTGCTGTGGAGTGAGGGGTGAAGGATGGGGCGTCGGGCATGGGGAACAGTGACACTAGAGGAAGGGGTGTTGTGTTTGGTTTTACGTTTTTTCCTAAAATGTTTGGTTTTGCTTTTTATATCTTTTTTTGTTTTAAAAAATTTTTAATACATTTTTTGTTTAGCGAAAGGCTGGATTTTTTTTATTAAGTTCAGACACATTTAAGGGTTGAGATTTTAAGTTATTAGGAAAATGGTCAAGATTAAAATAGGCACCTTTGTAATCTTATATTTAAAATTAAAATAGGTTAGTTTTTCGTTTTTTTTCCTCTCAAATATTCAGTTTGCTTTTTTATGATTTTTGTTTTAAAAATTTTTTGAATAGATTTTTTGTTTAGTTAATGATTGGATTTTTTTATTAAGTTTAGATAGACTTAAGGGCTCATATTTTAAGTTGTTAGATGAATGATTGAGACTAAAAGAGAGATTTTCATAATGTTATATTTAAAAAAGTTTAATTCAAGGGTGTCAATATAATTAGTTCCAGTCATGGGTTGTCTCTATTATTTTGAAAAATATAAAAGGTGTCAATGTATAGTGAAGCATATAATGAATTAAAAGTGATTAAATATTCTTTTTCTAATATTGGTCTCTCTCTGCATTTTTTTGCTACGGTTTTGTTGAGCTCTCATTGCGCCACCCCTCTCTTCTCCCTAAGGCTAGCTGTCGGTATCTGGCTCGAGGGTAGAGCTGGTGCACAATTGCAATGTTTATTAGGAAGGATTGCAACTAGAGGACATCTAATGTGAGGAAAGTGGCTTGTGGTATGGGTTCCTATGCTCATTCACCGAGGGGAGATGATTCAGTCATGGTGGCAACAAATGTGCTACTTCGATTGTGGTTCTATTTTCATTTTTGTTTAGTCGTGTTTTTGTTTGTAATAAAGAAGATGTTGTTTTCATCATGATTTATCTTTATTTTGTAATAATAGAGTTTTGTCTTCCAACATTTTTTATTTATCTATGTGTCACACCCATTTGAGGTGGTTATCAATGGTATGTTGTATCTAGCTTAGATTTATTTCTATGTTATGTCATTTGTGTCCCTAATATTTGAGATTTGGACTCAGTTGATCAGTCTTATTCATTACCTATAGTGGTTCTTTATAACGAGCTTTGATCATGCCGAATTTTTATGTCGAGTGAATTTTTCCTTGTTGGGTCTCAAAACTTGTGGTTTGTCCATATGCTTCATCCATTATCACTAATAGATCTACTCAAATGTCTAGGGTTTACATCAAATTTTCACCTCAAAAACATTTAAGGAAAATTCTATGGCATGTTACTCTTAGAAAACTTTGATCAATGCTTTGCAATTTAAAGAAGACAACACTTATTGAGTATTATACTACATACATTTTAAAAATTTATTGTATCATACCCAATTTTATAAAGGGCACTTCTAATCAGCTCGATGGGGTAGAGGCCCATTCTCTTCATAGGAGGTGGACCTCATCAAGTGGGACCCATCTTTTGTGAGGGGAACGGATTATTGCCCAGTTGGGCTAAAAAACATTTTTCTTTTATAGAAATTTTTTTTTGATTCGAAGGATGTTTGGATGGTTGATTTAGACTATCAATTTAAATTGGAAAACGCTATAATAATTTAAATTATGTGAGGGAAGATATAAAATCAATTTGAGATGGAATTTTTTATGTTCTAACTTGTGAACTAAACAACTACAACCCAACCTAAAATTTCTCTAAATTAAGAGTTTCTCTGAGAGCATATGTTCAAACCAAATATTTCAACCGAAACATTATAGCAATTTAAAATTTTATAAAAAAAATTATAACCAAATTAATTTCAATCAAATTTTTTTTTTTTTGGTTTGAGCTTATATTCCTCAACCATCTTTAACAAATTTTTATTTTGAAAGCCTTAAAAAAAGGAAGAGAAGAAGGGGAGAGGGAGAGGGAGAGGGAGAGGGCGAGAGAAGTAGGTCCCACGATAGCATTATGAGTTTCATTGATTTTGCATTACCTAGTGACTGATATTGTTCTCAATGGTGAGGTTCTGTGCACATTTCAACCTAATTTTTTAGCCCAAAACCACAAACAACACAGACAAAACCAAAAAGCAAAAAAGACTATCCCCCACTTGTCAGTTATTTTCTCTCTTTCAAGATAGTTTTTCCTTGCTTTTGTTCTAATTTCCGTTTCCTTCACAGGGCCCTGATTGCCGATAATTTCTGACACGTCTCATCTCCACAACAACCCTTCCAGACCAAACTCACGTGCAGTCCGTTTAACCGATCACACCAATCTCCTGCTGTTCAACACGAATGGGCCCCGCAAGACCCGAATCTGGTCGTTGACTTTCTGTTGGCCATATGAAACGTACGGCTTTGATGAGAACAGCTTTTAGAATTCATAGTAGGTGTAATTCCTCGGTCTTCGTCTTCACTCTTCGTTACATTCCAGAACTAACAGTCCCCGTCAGCAGACCGTTCGGTGCTGCCACCTATCTCTCTCTCTCTCTATCTCTACACACACATACATATAAATATCTCTCCCATTCTGATTTCTCTCTCCGACTTTTGAGAATAATGGAGCGATCTGTCTCTCTCCCCTCCTTCCTCTTT
Organism: Artocarpus heterophyllus; assembly: GCA_025403435.1. Taxonomy (NCBI): domain Eukaryota; kingdom Viridiplantae; phylum Streptophyta; class Magnoliopsida; order Rosales; family Moraceae; genus Artocarpus; species Artocarpus heterophyllus. The sequence continues at coordinate 18,043,772 of CM046353.1, forward strand.
CTCTCTCTTCTGCTTCTCTCTCATCTCTCGTCGGCGAGCTTGACGGACGGCCTCGGCCTCGCTAGGTCAAGCTTCCCGTCCGTGCAGGCACAGAGCCTCATCAGAGCCCTCAATCTCTTCCCCGACCGCGATGTCAACCTTATCGACGGCGCCAGCACCGGCGATTCTCTCTCATCGGCGGCCCCGGACAAGAGGCTCGTCGAGAAGCGCTTCATCATGCCCAACCTCGCTGACTCTGGGATCTCCGTCGAGGACCTCGGCCACCATGCCGGTTACTACAAGATCGAGCACTCTCATGCCGCGAGGTCTGTTTTTTCTTTTAGTCCCTTATTTTTTTTCTCGATTATTCTCTTTGTTTCGCGTTGTCAGATTTAGTCAGATGGATTTAGGGTCACGGTCCGGTTTGAGCTGACTAATGAAAATTCGTGTCTTATGACTGTGAAATTAGGTTAAAAATCACTTGGGAATTTTGAACTTTCCGCTCAATGAATGGGTTTTGATGTTGCATGCAATACTGGAACACGATCAGTGTTGGTATGAATTGTGTATAAACTTGCTATTATTAGTCCTCATTTCTGCTGTTTGATTTAACCATAGATGTGTATAATCGTGTCTATTTGGCTCCTATTTTGTTTCATTTGCTCTCAGACTTAAGTGGCTAATGTACTATTTAAATAGTCGGACATTTTTCATGGTATGGTTATGATATTTTATTTGCTTTCATGCTGAGCTTGTTTCTCATGTTTTTGGGTATCTAAGGTTAAACTTGGTGACTCATAAGAGAGAGCTTTCTACTCGAAATGGATATTACCTTTTCATTGGAAATTAGAGTTTGATAAGTTTGATCGAACAGTGTGTAAGAGGGACGATGTTTATTGTTGGCTCAAATTTTGCATTGCTTCTTGGTTTTTGCTATGATACTTAATGGTATATTTGTTGTGCTATAGGATGTTCTATCTTTTCTTCGAGTCGCGCAACAGTAAGAATGATCCTGTTGTCATCTGGCTGACTGGTGGTCCAGGGTGCAGCAGTGAGCTGGCTGTGTTCTATGAAAATGGTCCTTTCAGTATTGCAGACAACATGTCCCTTGTTTGGAATCAATATGGCTGGGATCAGGTTTTTGCTTTTTTTCATCTCTTTATGTTATGCTTGGATAGGATTACATTAAACCAAAATTAATACTTAAAGCTTGTGCAGTTAATCGTTTGGTATGACATTCTGCATTCCAAATTTATTATTAATTAATTAATTTATTATTATTTTTTCTAGTGGTGCGTTTCTTCTTCCACTATCGGTTACCAAGAGGAGCTTATCTTCCTTGTTGTTTTATCTTTCAGGTGTCTAACCTTCTGTATGTTGACCAACCTACTGGGACTGGTTTTAGTTACAGTTCAGACAAACGTGACATCCGTCACAATGAAGAAGGTGTCAGTAATGATCTGTATGACTTTTTACAGGTGAACTTTTTAGTTCTTTCTTCTTATATCTAAAATAATGAGCATGTTTCCCCAACTTTCGTACCATTTATAGCTGTTCATTAGTTTTTGAGTTCTTGCAATATAACTAGACTGTGATGGCCCAAACAAAAAAGTATGGAGGGTAGTTCCTATTTCCCAATTCTGGGCAACTGCCTTTTCATTCCTCCAAGTTGAGATTTGAGAAAGAAAACCAAGGTTTTAGTGATTAACATGTGTTGGTGTAACCCGCCCTAATATTGCTCTGTATATTTCAGGCATTCTTTGCGGAGCATCCTGATTTAGCAAAAAATGACTTCTACATTACTGGAGAATCATATGCTGGGCATTACATACCTGCTTTTGCTGCTCGAGTTCACCGTGGAAACAAAGCTAAAGAAGGAATTCATATAAATTTGAAGGTCTAACTTATATTTTAGCATTTGTGGTTTTAATTGATCAGTTTACTTGGTATTTCAGTAACTAACTTTTAACACGTGAAAAACAATTGAACAGGGATTTGCCATTGGAAATGGGCTTACAGATCCTGCAATTCAGTATAAAGCTTACACAGATTATGCATTGGACATGGGCATAATAACAAAGTCTGATTATGGACGCATCAACAAGGTGGTTGGTCCTTGTGAAGTGGCAATAAAGCTTTGTGGTAGGCAACATGAACAATGGCCTTTTCCTTTTGGGTTAGCTGGCCTTAATTTTTTTTTTATTATTTTTATTTTTCCTTGAAAAATCATCCTACTCAAGGCTTCGATATTTATTCATTAGAATTTAATGTCATCATGTGAAAAGGCCTCCTTTTCTTTCTTTTCTTTTCTTTTTTTTTTTTGTAATTGTTAGGCACTGATGGCACAGTCTCTTGTATGGCTTCTTATTTCGTGTGCAACATCATTTTTATTAGCATCATAACACGTGCTGCAAATATTAACGTAAGAGGCCCATTTCCTTTCCATTCTACTTTACATATTGCTCATAAGTTACTTGTCAGTAATTGTCTCAGATACATCAGCAGTATTGTTATCTCAATCTCAAGTTAAGGGAAAGTCCTGATTCTTTAAATATCTCAAGGGAGAAAGTGTTTTTTTTTTTTTAAATCATTGGGAAGGACAACCTGACTCTTGAAGTTAGATAAGAAGTAATATTCTATTTTGGTATACAGTACTATGACATCAGGAAGGAATGTGTGGGAAGCCTTTGCTATGACTTCTCAAATGCGGAGAAATTCTTGAACAAGAAATCTGTTAGGGCCGCTCTTGGAGTTGGGGACATAGAATTTGTGTCATGTAGCCATACAGTTTACCAGGCCATGCTATTGGACTGGATGAGGAATCTTGAAGTGGGTATTCCTGCTCTTCTTGAAGACGGAGTGAAGTTGCTGATATATGCTGGAGAATATGATCTGATCTGCAACTGGCTTGGTAAGCTTTTAGTCAGTGTATCACATAGTTCAGGACATACTGTTCAATCCATCTTCATGAGAGTTTTTGCTCATGAAATGTGAATTTACCCATGGGTACAAATTGATGTAAACAGGGAATTCAAGATGGGTTCACGCGATGGAATGGTCTGGTCAAAAAGAATTTGCGGCTTCTCCTGAAGTTCCTTTCTTAGTCGACGATTCGAAAGCAGGCCTTTTGAAAAGCCATGGACCTCTCAGTTTTCTCAAGGTATCTCTCTCTAGTGCACGCACAAACATGCGCACATATTGATACTTGTGTTACTTCCTCTTATATATACCCCATGCTGATGATAACCAATGCTGTAATGATTGGATGGGATATGAAAAACGAACAGGTCCACGACGCTGGTCACATGGTTCCGATGGACCAGCCCAAGGCTGCATTAGAGATGCTGAGAAGGTGGACTCAGGGCACTCTTTCTGAAACCGTAGCTGAACCAGAAAAATTGGTTGCTCAGATGTGATCTCTTTCTCATGCTCGGTTTTTAAAAACTTCAGCCTTAAAGAATGACCAATTCATGGTTTTTACTCTGTTCTCAATGTTGTAACTATCACGCCTATGCTTCAGAGCGCCCGACTAGGAGATAACAGTTATCAAACCATGTTCTATATAACTTCCACAGAGAACTATTGACCGCATACATGGAAAGCCATAGTTTGTGTTATTTTGACATTTGCGTGCTTAGTTCTTCGCAAGCGTGCTTTATTGGCTACTTTATAGGGTGTTTGAGAAATGTGGTTAGGACACTGTAGCATGTGAGAGCTTTATATTATATCAATTTTTTATTTTGTACTATAGTATATAAGAGCTTTTCACTAATTATTGGTTAGAATCAATTGGTACTAACCAATAGCCAAACACCCTTAGTTTAATAGAGTTGTTATTCTAAAGGTTTTCTTTTTTTAATTTAGTGAGGTTTGTTTGAGAGTATAAGGATTTGAGCTAGAGAATAGAGGAGAAAATCTGGAAAAGAAAGAACGTTTCGAAGAAAATGATCTTGAGCCTCAAGAACTCTTCAAGAATTGAATTGTATTTTTTTTTTCATATATTCTTTTGTGAAATACAGGACTATATTTATATCAATTGTCTATGTAAGGACTAGCGAGCTACTAGACACCAACAGTACAGACAAATACTACTCAGCCTAACTAACTATACTACTGATAAAGTAGACTCGTGACACTAAACGACACATTCTAACCCTCTACGTGCTCTCTAGTAGCGCGAATGCGTGCTTCTTTTCTTGCAGGATCCATTGGATCTGGCTGATTGGGATCCATTTTCACGATCTCTAGTTGCCCCTCAAGCCTGCCCTCGAAGTCAACAACGTCTGAATTGGCAGAGCCCTTTAGAGGTCCTAGAAAGATCCCATATCCCATGATATTCGCCAAAAAACTGGGGGTCGAGTCTTTGGAGTTTGCCAAAAGATTTTGGAGCGACGAAGTGACTAGGGATTTCTCTCCCATGTCTACTAAGATGCTCCGGTCTTTGGTTGATGCTATTATGTGGAAAAGACCCAATTTTATCAAAGATTAAATTCACTGTTTGAACTAACCGGCACGCCTTGAATCAGTGAGCATAAAGTGGAATTTATGCATCGGAGGGAAATGTAAATCCTTGCCCTCTGGGCTTCCGTACATCTATGTATGCAATGCACGAGAACACATTGATTCCGCCCATTCCCGTCCTTCGCTTTAGGGCCTGTCCCTCGGTGTGGTCAGTACTCCATACTGTCGCACGTGTGGAAGGCAACTCTGTTTAGCCAACAAGCATAGGAAAGAAATCCCCCCGGGGAACGGACTATTAATGCTAATCCATTAGTTAGATTAAATCAATTTTCTTTTATCAAATGGTTATATCGCTTTAACTTAAATAGTTCGTACGCATCTTTTTCTTTGCCTTTTGTGCAGTAGGGTCTTTAGACGGGGGGGATTGGCGCAACTCATCACGGCAACAAACTCGAAGAGAAGCAAATGAAAGGCTTTTATAAAAATTATTGTAGAATCGAGAATGAAGTAACCTCAAGATCCAATAGAGCATAATTAAACAATAACTTATTGTCAAAGATGCTCTTATTAGATTCCTATTATTTCTGTGATTAATTCTCTATAGTTTCGTGGTTCACCAAAGGAATGGAGTAAAAGGACTACCTTACACTCCTCTTACCAATGGCCCGCCATCCGTGACTAAAGGAATGGGATAAGGGACCCTATGATGGATATCATATCTCAAAACAAGAGAAGCAGACTGATCGTATAGGTCGATACCATATCTCAATTTAGGAAGCAGTTCCTTTACAACACCACCTGGTTCATTACGCTGCCCGTGATTAATTCATCGGAAGGGGTTCTTCTCCCAAAGTTTGCCGGGCCGACAACACCCCAATAAGAAGTTCGTGAGGTGCCCCTGCAGTTTATTCCCTCTCTCCCCGCGCCCGCCCCCGCCCCACCCCCCCCCCCCCCCCCCCCCCCCCCCCCACACAACACCAAGAAAAAGAAAAAGAAAAACAAAAACAAAAAAACTACTATCTTAAATAAGGCTTGAATGGTGGCATAAAAGCCTTGGCTGCCACGCCTGATTCGACTCCCAATGAAAAAGACAAAGAAAAAAGTGCTTAGTTTCGTTGGAAAAACCAACGCTTCTCTAAGGCGAGAGCATTTGCTTGTTCAGACGTGGGTGCTTATGGGACTTTATACACACCTATATTCCCTAGCTTCCCCCGACCCCCCACCACCCAAACAATATGTTACACATAATTCCAAACTTGGAGCTTGAACAGAGTTTAGTAAGGATGTCAATAACTTGATCTATGTAGGGAACATGGCGGACCTCAAGTTGCTTTTGAAGAACTTTCTCTCGAACAAAGTAGAGATCAATCTCTATATGTTTAGTTCTAGAATGTAAAATAGGATTTGCAACAATCATGACAGTGCTCAGGTTAACACACTAGGGTACTAGTGTTTTAGGAACAGTCACTTTAAGTTTAGAAAGCAAAGACTGAAGCCATGTAGTTTCAACAGTCAAACCAACCAAACTCCTGTACTCAGCCTCAATTGAGGACCCAGAAACTGTGGGTTGCTTCTTTGAAGCTCTTGCTACTAGATTCTTACCAAAGTACACACAATAGCCAGAAGTAGACCATCTATCTTCAACATCAAATGCCCAATTAGCATCACAAAATCCCACTATATCCAATTCAACTGGTGGTGTTCTTCTGAAGTGCAATCCATGATTAATAGTACCGGCCAAATATCTCAAAATTCTCTTAACAGCTCTCCAATGAACTTCAAAAGTAGCTTGCATGAATTGACAAACTCGGTTCACACAAAATGCCAAATCTGGCCTAGTGACTGTTATGTATTACAAAGCTCCAACCACACTTTTGTAGAAAGAAACATTTGCCACTGGATCACTTCCATAAGACAATAACCTTTCACCTGTGGTCATAAGAGCAAAAACACCTTTTGCAAACTACATTTTGGTTTTACATAATAGATCAGTTATTTACTTTGTTTGTGTAAGAAGTAAACCCTCTTTGGTGTAAGTGACTTGAATAACTAGAAAGTAATCTAGAGCTCCATCTGATTCAACTCAAGAACAAGTTGCTGCACCACATTAGAATCACTACTAGTGACAAGATGTCATCAACGTACACTAGTATAAAAACTCTAACACCACCTACTTCTCTAATAAACAAGGACTGATCTGTTAGAATTCTTACTCTAAGAAAAAAAATACTTTAGTTGTATTTATGACATTTTTTGTGAAATAAATAATAATGCGAATATTATATGTATTAATAACGGTCCTCACATTACTATCATGCTAGTGATTGTATATTAGCAAACATGTGATCCAAGATTATAGAACCAAATCTTGGAAATGGACATATATAGAGCATACATGTGGAAAAGATCCGATTTAGAGATTAAAAGTCTAAATTATATAATCCGCAGTTTATGCATAGTGTTTGGCGCTTTATATATGACAAAACTGTAATGGGGATCTATATCCAATTGGAGAGGCGGCTTATTTTGGTTGTCGGAGTGGATTGACTCTATGGTAAACACACTGGTGTAGTAGATCTAATGGTGGTCATACACTAGACTGAACCAAAGGTTGAATTAATTTAATTATAATTCCATTTGACTTAAATTAATTCTCTTTGATAATCATTTACGTGTTATTTTAATCTTAAAGTGAATTCGTGACTCCATATTTATAGCTTGTATCTTTTGTATGTCAAAGCTAGGAGTTCCGATGGTCGAAGCTCCGTTGTTGGTACGTTGGAGTTGCAGCCTATATTCGATGAGAGCAGAAACTACAGACATAAAATTCATAGTTCTCTAACAAAGAGTTAATGTTATCCTTTCAAAGGAATTATTTGAGTATTGAAAAATATAACGAGGCCTCGTTCATCTAGATACATATGGTAACAAGATGATATTCCTTTTGTATGTGTTATAAAAAGGAATGAATTTTTCTAATGGTGAAATAATAGAACTTTAAGCTAAAATAATGTGAAAGTAAAACAGAACTAAGTCCTTCATCTGATTTTAAATAACCTATGGGGATACACATAATACAAGAGGTTATGAGCAAGACTTATGTTCCAAGAGTCTCATAAATACGATATATTATCAAGAGTGCAACTTTGGGTCTATAGTGGAGAGACACTGAAGTTAATAATTACATAGATAATTAATCGGGGATAAATTAATTGTTATTATTAGAGCTTGATAAATATATGTCCATTGGGTCCTAGTGCAAGCTCATAGATAATATAGAAAGTTACACCAGATGAGTTACTGGACCACAGGTAATACAATTCTTTGACTAGTTGTGTAGAATGGTTTACCACAGGTAATACACGAGGTTGCGCCAAACGGGTTACTAGACCTGTCAGTGTGCAAGTCCAACAATCCAATTGGACTGTAATTATGGCACCTGGCCTAGTCCTATTGGACTGTGGGTGCCTATAGGTGGGGCAATTCAAGAAAAATGAAATTAGTTATTTAATCAATTAGTTTTAGGATAATATTTATTCAAATTTAATTATTAAGATTTTGTGATAATTAATTATTTTGAATAATTAATTTAAATCCAAATTATATTTGAATTTGGATAAGGAATAATTATTCATAATTATTTAAATTAGATAATTATCAAGGATAATTGAATTCTAATTTAAATAGAAATGTTTAAATGGGAATTATCCTAAATAATGTAGATAATCACAGAATTCTACACTATAATTGGCTAAGTTTAAATTCTTCTCTATATGGTGAATGGAGTGCACAATGATGATAGATCCTCTATGATTGGCGTGTGAGATATGTGGACGGGATAGAAAATATTCTCATAATCCTAATAGACTTCTGCCTCCTTTAACCAACTATATAAATAGAGGTCGTTGCACCTTGGTTTATTGTTTTTTAGAAAAAGAGTGCTTGTGTGCTTCTTTTACAGAGAAAAAAATATAAAGGAAAGTCTGTGGTGAGTTTTTATTAAGTTGTGCCTATATACATAACAACTAGTAGGAAGAGAACAACATTAAAGGTCTAATGGTAGAGATTCATTCTTGAATAATTGTCAGTCAGAAGTGATGTTTTTGGTCTCCAATAGGTATGCTAAATTATATTAATTTATTGTTTATGGCATCATGAGTTAGTTTTCTACGTGTTTTGTAAAATTTTTAAATTTCCATTGCATAAATTATGTGATCTAATTTTCATTCCTTATGCATTGAATTGATATCTTAGAGAGATGGCACTCTAGGGTTGCTATATGTGAATTAATATGCATAGGGAATATAAATTATTTGTTATCATAGAATTTATGGTGAATGGTGATTATTATTTTTATTTAATTTTAATTATTGTCGGCTATGGTTCCTTAAGTTTAAAAATATGTATCTAGGGTTTATTTATAGAATTGTAATTGCAATAAGATGCAGTCTGTCATCACTGCATAGAATTTATTGCTTTATTAGAATTCATGTAAACCAGAAACTATTTAGGGCACTCTATGTAATTTAATTCTATAAAGACAGATTCATCGAGATGGAACATTCTATTGAAAAATGCTACAATTTAATTTCCTGAAAATTTTCTACAATTTTATGGGGTTTTATATATGTACTATTTTATAAGCTTCATACTATATAATGTTATTTTTTGAAACATACGAAATTGTGAAGAATATTTTCTCCCTACATGTTCTAAAAATAGCACGGAAGGATCAATTGATCCTTGTGCTTGAATTAATGGCTATTGTGCCACTAAATAATAGGGAAAAGCAGCGCCACTTTGGGTGCTGCTGAAGTTTGGAGTAGACCCAACTTTTGCTGGCCCATAGCAATTAAAAGCCCTACTCAGACATGGGCATTTTGGCTTGAATGCGGGTCTACGTGTAAGCATATATACTAATATATATAAATAAAATAATATAATAATATATGACATATTATATTAATAATAATAATAATAATAATGAACAATAATTTTAAACGAAAGAAAATTATTGTGTTATTTTTTAAATAATTTTTATTAATCTTTCTAATTGGAGAAAGATAATGGTTAAAATTATTTGGAATCCAAAAAAAAAAACTATTTTGATCTATCATGATCAAAAGGAAGGTTAGAGATAAATAAAATCTTGAATTCGAATTGGATTCAAATAGCTAGAATTGAATTGTTGTGATTCAATTTGGGAAGCTAAATTTTATTTGGATAAGATCTAAATTTGGAATTTAGATTTAAGGTAGTTACCAAATCCCTAACCCTAGGGAAAAAATCATAAATGGATAAATGTTGTCTATTTTTATTTTGGGTAATTATCAACAACCCTAATCTTATGAAAAAATGATAAAAAATAATTTTATTAATTATCTATCGGGGAAAATTATGGATTAAAATTATTTGAATAGTTTTATTAATTTTCTATGAGAAAAAATTATGGATAAAATTATTTAAATGATTTTATCAATTTTCTAAAGGAGAAAACTATGGGTAAATTATTTTTGGACGTAAAAGAAGTAATTTGACTTAAGATGGTCAAATGATGCTGTAGAAAATTTTAATAAAGTTCTAGGAATTTTATTGGAAATGATTATTCAGAAAATTGGAGGACATGAAGACAAATACATGGAGGAGATGCAAAAGTCAAGTCCGATATATGTTTCGGTTTATTTTTGTAATCTTTATTTAATTTTCTCTAGGGTGGGACTATAATATTATAGTCATTTATTCATTTTATTTGTTGCTATGCTTTACGTCATATTTGTTTGCTTTATGATATGATTTGCTATATATTTGATAACATGTCATGTAGAATAGAGAGCGCCACTCATAAAATTGTTCACGTATATTTTTTTGGATAAATCTTGTTTTTAAAAATATTAAGTGGGAGATGGTTCTTAGTTAGGATCTACAGTCTTCATTGTTGGTCCATACGTTAAATTAGGTGACACCAACCCCAAGGAAGGTTATTCACCACTGGCGGTATGTAGATTGGGCTTTCAAAGGGAAAATGTTTGTAGGCATGATTCATAGTTGTACTCCCAAAGGCGGCAATTTATGGGTCATGGATCATAATATATAAACAATGGTTATACACTTAAGACGAATTTAATATTAATCACCCCTAAGAGCTCTGTTAATTAAATTTGTGACTAAAACATGCGGTAGTTAGTATTAGTGTACTGATCGGATGGGATCTGTGTTCTAGGCTAGTTTATGTTTGACTACCCTAAGGCAGCTAACATGAACAAGGCTAGGAATTATCATAGTAATGTTTGTGTTTTCAAGATTTTGCACATAGACATACTTGCATTATTGTGTGTTTATATTACTAAATGTGGTTATGTTTGCTTATTATTAATACATGTTATGCACCAACATGTCGCTTAGCTCATTTAATATGATACTTAATAAAAAACCTAACCAGTTCAAATTTAATGATTGGAAAAAGAAACCTAATATGCACGAAACATAAATATGTACTAAAAACTTATCAATTAGAATCTAAAGACATTGATCCTAATGGGGTATTTTAGGCCAAGAGTTTCTAGTAAGATTGTAATGAGATGACGTGTTACTATAGAGAACACATCAAGTAATCTCTAAGAGCAATATATAGATTAAATGACTACTAGACTGATCATTGATAATCTTTAGGATAAGTTTGTAGGTTAATTTCTCTTGGTCAGACAAACGGTTATCTTTAAATCTCATGAATTGCTAGCAGGAGCCTTGGACTACTATTTAGGAATATGAATGCCTACTATGCACGGTCATTTGGTTGACGATCAATCAAATGGAACCAAACACCAAAATAGAGATAAACTTTAGAACTTTGTTGAAGGACTTGTCCTTCACAACAATAATAAAGGATCTCAATGCTTTTAAATTGTACTTAAAAGCTAGAACATTAGTTCAAATAGTGTTAGGACATTGGTAGTTACTAATGTTGGAAACAAAGTGCGCAGCGGAATTTTAAAAATTTTTCATCAGAGTAATTTTCAAAACACAAGTTTGACATGTTATATGTATAAATTAGACAGATCTTACTAACATCAGTGTGCCGAAGAACCTCCGCAACCTGTGTAGAGAAGTAACCTTCCAGACGAGCCTCAACCAACTGGTCTTCTTTGTTATTCTCTATCCACAACTGGAGTGAGTGTGGGCTCACACGTACAGCTTTTCCACCGGTGACTCTCCTTCTAACCAATAGAGAGAACCCAAAGCAAGTGTTCGTGATTTGTGAACAAAAGCTCTCAGGGAGTTTTCAGATGCTCACTAGAAGAGTATCACTCTTAATCTCTCAAATTGATCTCTATTGATCTGAGTAAATCATAAGACTCACTCCCTTTTTATAGCTATTGGTCTTGGGGTCAGTCCATATCAGATTAGGTCTCAAAAACTCGAAACAGAATCAAGTTCGGATCAATATCTGATAAGATCCGCGTAAAAATGCGTAATCTTATCTCTCGCTGATCGGCAGGCCGAACAGGCCAGTTTGGCAGGCCGACCACGTCATTCGGCAGGCCAAACTCCCGAGAAAAAATCTCCGCGAATCTTTTATTTTCCACCCGAGATTCTAAAGGATAAAGTCTCAGTTTTGATTCAAATAACCCAATAGAGAAGTTATCTGATCAAAACAAACTTTATCAAGATAATCTCTAAGAAAATAAATCAATTCACAATAATTCTACAAGTTTATCTTGTTCTAATTTGTCCAAAATTAAAACAACTGATAAACAAACGAATTATCTGATCGCAATAATTCAACAAGTTTATCTTGAACTAATTTCTTACAAAAATTAATTCAACCGATAAACAGACATGAATTATTTGATTCTCACAAATTTTAAACCAATCTAATAAATCCAACATAAGTCAGCAATTATTGAAAAAGCACGCCGTGTCGTTACAGGACTTTACGAGCTAGCAAAGGGGACCAAAATAGACCTATAAAGTTCAAGCTCATGATAATTATGAAACCCAATATCCCAGATATACATTTTACAATTATCAACTCCAATGCTACTCCACTAAAAGCTTGGAGCTGCACTCTCGAACTTTATAGAATTACGAAGCTCGTGTAGCTAAGTCTCCATGACATATCATAGTGTATTGTTGATGCTTACCGCTGTCCGGCGTCGGATCAACACCCACGTGTGACTGAAATACCTTACGACCTCCTCCTAAGCTTGCCCTTGGTCGGGAGTGAGTACCTGCAAGAGGGATGATTCAGAGAAAGGAGGTTAGTCAATAGACAAGGGCTCTCCGATGCTTAAGGCAAGTATTGCTCGGCAGAGGTCGGCAGCTAATTAGGTATGAGGAAGTCTCTCTCCTTAAAACGTCATAAATGCATCCTATTTATAGGCCACCAGCTGGATCGGGTGTAAGATGGGTTTTACCCATTACCCAGGTGTCACATCAAAGTGTATCAAGCAATAAGTGACAAGTGTCGCGTCCATTGTCCAATGGATTGGACTCTATCGGACGGCAGCACGTCTGTCTGGTGCTGGCCTACAAGGATGAGTAGTGACGTATTATGATGGATAGCATGGCCCGGCCCGAGCTACTGTACATCCCCGAGGTGGCAGCCCTCTTGGGGGTGTGCCCTCAGATAAATGGAAGGCACCTCGGGAAGAAGCATAAGTCGTCGGGTCGGGGCGGTAGCCTATGTCTGCCGAACTGAGTTGCCGACCACCAAGTTAGGGTCCTCGGTGGGGGCGCCGAGCTTACCCTCAACATTAGCCCCCCAGTTCACCTGGTCGGTGTTCGGCCGGGTGGACTATGCCGAGTGGGTGAGGTCGGCTCAAAGGAAGAAGGCCAAGCGACACTTAGGAGCGGGGTGCGGCGAAAAGACGCACGGATCAGACGGGGGACGCATGTCGCGTCGCAGCCGTCTGTGCGGCTGTCAGGCGTATTAATTGCGCCTTTTGGGTTTTTGCGCTCGAATTTTCCGCTTAAAATGGCTATAAATAGGGTCCTTCCCCTCCGTAATTTGCACTTCATTTTCAAAAATTTTACGAACGAGAAGTTTTAGCTGCCGAGCTCAAGTAATAGCCGAGGACTATATCAACCGAGCTACCAAGAACCCGAGCAGGTAACTTTCTGAGTGAAAATGAGTGATTTGTCCGACTCACAAAACGTGGAGGTTTCATGGCCAGGAAGTAGCGGGGAGAGCAGTAGCTCTTCTTCGACTCAATCTGATGCCGAGGCAGCGTCCCAAAGACGGGAAGGGGCCAGGCGGCTGGAGCAGATCCTAAGGGTCGATTCCCAGACCGTGCCCGAGCAAGAATTTTTGAATTTGCTGGGCGGGCACAAGCTTATCAGGCCGTCCAGGGAACAAGACCCTTATACCGGGACGACAACAGCGGGCCATTCCCAAGTTTTTCCAAGGGAGAGGGCCGAGTTTCAAACCTGTGAGGATGCTCCGAGCGCCTCTGGTCGGAATGTCGAGGCCCCCGTCCAAGTTACAGGTGTGATTACAGTTGATGCCTTCGATGAGGAGCATGCAGCCGAGGATTCGGGAGCAGAGCAGCCAGAAATAGAGCAAGAGGTCCTGGCCACCCGCGTGCGAGGCGTTACAGCATATCGGGTGAGCCGCCCTGGGCAAACCTCGGCGGCAGGTTATACAAGCGCGATCACGGAGTCGCGGCTAGAGGCCCTACGCGACGAGTATGGCATCCCGGCCAATGTGAATCTTGTCGTCCCCGGAGAGGGAGATTCACCTTTAGAGGCGCCAGAGGGATTTATCACACTTTACGCTGAGTTCTTCAAGGCCGGGCTGTGTCTACCACTGCACCGTTTCCTTCGTCGGGCGCTTAATGACTTTAATGTGTGCCCGGCACAATTGAACCCAAACAGCTATAGGTCGCTGATCGGGATGTATATTTTGTGGAAGTACCACCGGAGTACTGAGATGCCGTTGGAGGCCTTCAAGCAAGTATTTAAGATGAAGAAGCTTCCTCGGCAGTCCGGCTGGTACTACTTCACCGGCTTCAGAAAGGACTTTATTCTGGGCAACCCCGACTCGAAAAAGCTGTGAAAGTTCGAATGGTTTTACGTCGGGGGAAACTTTTTAGCCCGAGCCGGTAAAGCTATCCCCGAGGATGAACAAGTACCGGGGTCATTTGAGCTGGGGCACGTCTGGACCAAGCGCCCTTGGGCACCGAGCCACGTGATAGAGGCCGTGGACGAACTGTTCGAGAAGCCTGAGTCGTCTAGACAACAGTCCTTTCTTCTAAGAAAGGACACTCTGTCCAGATACGGTTGGTTCGGGGAATCCAGCAGTTTTCCCCGAGCTAGGCGTCCTGCCCAGGAAACCGGGCAGGTTACTGTTGCCCGTCCGGGTGACGCGGATCTTCAAGGGCCAAGCACTTCCCGGTCCGGGTGGCCGACGAGGGAGCCTTCATCGTCCAGTACCGAGGACTCGTCTAGTGGCTCCCTCGATGCGGGGCCACCTGTAGCCGACGAGAACCTCGAGGGCGTGATTAGGCTCCTGTACCCGTCGGGCCAACTCTGGATCGGAGGTCAGCCCAGAATTTTATTTATAGTCGCCCTTTCCTCTTTTATTTCGTCCTTCGTTTAACTGGGATTTTCTTTGTGCAGAAATGACCGCACCGAGCTCCCGCGCTGGCAGGCTTGCCCAGATGTCAACACAGAGGAAGGGCAAGGGCAAGGCCGTTGAGGCCAGCAAAAAGCGTAAGCGGACGCCAGCGCCCGAGCTCCCGACACGCGCCGGGCAGACCTCCACATCAGTCCAAGCTCCACCGCCTCCGCCAGTAAGGGCCTCTTCTGAGGCCGGCCGAGTAGACGAGGCATCTAGAGGTTCTTCTGAGGACCAACAAAGAAGGCGCCCGAACTACCGCGGCATGCTCCTTGAACGCATCGGGGACGTGGCTCCCCCAAATGACTTCTTCATGGAGATTCGGGGTGAGGACTTCCCAGATTTGTGCAACCTGGCGCTCCGAACGGCAACCTCAGTAAGTATCCAAGCCGGCCAATGGTTGCAAGGACTTCTTATAGTATTGCCGAGAACTTACCCCTTGTACTTTTCACAGCTGAGCGCCGTTGTGCACATGGCGCACTCCATCGGGGTGAGGGAGATCCACAAGGAGCAAGAAAGGCACAAGAAGACCCTCCTACTGAAGTTGGACTCCGACAGAGAGCTCAACGACACGAAGGTTGAGCTAGATCGAGCTAAGGAGGAGGCCCAGAAAGCGAAGTCCGAGGCCGAGGACATGTTGAGGCGGCTCAAGGAGGCAGAGGATAAGGCTGCTCGGCAGGAAGAGAAAGCCGCTCGGCTAGAGGGGCGTTTAGCAACTCTACAAGCCGAGCACCACCGATTCGTAGCTGGGCTTCCCGACCAGCTGGCTGCTGCAGTCGAAGAATTTAAGACATCCCCCGAATATACCGACCTCTACTTCGATGGGATGGCTGATCTCCGTGACCATGTAATCGAAAAGCATCCCGAGGCGGCTGCATTCGACGGTCGGTCATCGCCGAGCCGGACCAGGGCGATGCAAAGCAACCGCGGGAAGTTGAAGAAGAGATCGTCGTTGTGGACAGTGATGATGACGGGGATGTGCCGTCTGCCGAGGGAGGCCAAGACGACAACGCGGCCGGGGACGAGACTCAAGCTGGTGATGAGACTCGGGCCGATTGATCCTCCGCTTTCTTGTAATCGGGCTTGGGAGGTGCCCGAATTTCTTGTACCTCCCTAGGAAATAAATTTGACATTTTATATTTTTCCTTTTTGCATCACTTTTTCTTATGTGTAGTTTTATTTTACATCCCACGTAACGTTAAAGTTAGATATTTCTCGGGGGAGTTCCCAGGCTGGGGGACAATTTACCGAGCAGAGGTAAGCTGAGTACCTCTGTCCTCAGTTAATCCGAGGACTCTTGTTCGGTTTTTCGAGTAGTTATCCATTTCTGCTTGGTCATCCAAGCAAGTTTAGGTTTCTGGTCTCGGTCGGGCAGAATATAAACGGCGTATATGTACCCTTACCCCGTTGCCCCCCATAGACTTGTTGTAGTTTTAAAGAAACTTTACAAGTGTAGGACTAATCGGGCACATAGATGTGCCGAGCAACTTAGGGGTGTGCATGACAGACATGAGATATATACCGACTAGCCCCCCTGTCCAGTTTGACGAGGATGACTCCCTTGGTGGGGAGTCAACATCCTTCTTCCGAGCTGGGGTTCTGGCGTCTTAGGCATAATCCTCCCCCAAAAACATTGCTCTGGTGGAATGAGTTCAGGGAAGTTGTGCTTCATTAATGTAATATTTACATTGATTTTTCCAGCCCTGCTCAGCAGGTCTAGTTACAAAAGAATTGTGGCCAGAGATCAAAAAAGGAATCTGGCTCTGATTTCCTCTCCTTTTTCAGGAATAGAATCTTTTTAACAGCTTGGCATTCCATGGATGCCCGAGCTGGTTCCCCTCCAAATCGATTAGCCTGTAAGTGCCTGATCGCACGACACCTTCGACTTTAAAAGGTCTTTCCCACTTCGGACCAAAGGACCCAAGACCAGGTTGTTGAACCGTGACCTTCTTCATTACTAAGTCACCAACCTTAAAGCTTCTCGGCTGAACCCGTTTGTTGTAATACCGAGCTACAACCTGATTCCGGGCTGCATTACGGATGGATGCTCGGTTCCTTTTTTCTTCAAGTAGGTCGGGCTCGGTCATCAAGAGCTGTTCATTCAGTTTCTCTTCGTATTGTTCAACCCTCAGGGTTGGCAATCCAACCTCAGCCGGGATGACAGCCTCCGCCCCATAGACCAGGGAGAACGGTGTCTCGTCGGTTGCAGCTCGCGCAGTTGTTCGGTATGCCCAGAGCACTTGGGGTAGTTCGTCAATCCATGCGCCCTTAAGCCCCTCGAGTTTCTTCTTGAGGTTGTCTTTAATTATCTTGTTCACGGCCTCCACCTGGCCGTTACTCTGCGGATAGCTCGGGGAAGAGTAAACTTTCTTAATGCCGAGCTTCTCGCACAGATGGCGTAGACCTGAGGAGTCAAACTGCTTAGCGTTATCGGTCACGATAGTGTGCGGGATTCCGAACCGACAGACGATGTTTTTTCATACGAAGTTGGTGCACTTAGCTTCGGTCATGTTGGTGCAAGGCTCGACTTCGATCCATTTCGTCAGATAGTCTATGGCGACGATGCAATATCTGAATTACGAACGAGCCGGAGGGAGTGGTCCGATCAAGTCAATGGCCCATTTTGCAAATGGCCACGCCGAAGTCACCGGATTTAGAGGCTCGGCGTGTGAACCTAGCATCCGAGCAAATTGCTGGCATTTGAAGCATTTTCGTGCAAAGCTCCCGCAGTCTTGCTGCATAGTAGGCCAGTAATAACCCTGCTGCAGGCATTTCTGGGCTAAGGAGCGTCCACCGGAGTGATTGCCACAAAGGCCTTCATGAATCTCTTTCATTAAGTACTCGGCCTCCTGGGAATCCAAACATCTTAGGCATGGTGTCGTGTAGCCGCGTCGGTACAGCTTTTCCCCGATTATCAAATACCGAGCCGAGCTGTTACGTATCCGACGTGCCTTTTCCCGGTCGTCGGGTAATTCGGCTAGGGCCAGGTACCGGATGATCGGGTCCATCCACGTGCACTTTGGTTCGGCCACCAGACTCATGATCTCCTTACCGATACTCGGTCCAGAGAGTCTTTCAATAGGAACGGACATCGGGTCTACTCCGCCTATCCCGGAGGCTAGTCGGGCAAGGACATCGGCTTCCACGTTCTCGGACCGGGGGATTTGCTTAAAAGTGTAGGACTTGAATTGTCCAAGCAACCGTTTCGCTTCTTTTAAATATGCCGTCATTGATTCTGCTCGGGCTTGGAATCCTCCTGTGACTTGCTGCACCACTAGCATTGAGTCACTATAGACGGTCAACCTATCAACTCCGAGGTCCCGGGCAATTCGTAATCCGGCGAGCAAAGCTTCATACTCCGCTTCATTATTAGAGGTTTTGAAGTCGAAACGAAGGGCATAAATGACCTTATACCCGTCGGGGCTAGTTAAAATCAAGCCTGCCCCCGACCCGTCAACGCAGGTTGAGCCATCGACGTGTAGTTTCTAGTTTAGCTCCGGGGAAAGGCCTCGCTCACTGCAGCCAGCTATATCAGGCCCCTCAACGGGTAATTTCTCCACTAAGGGAGCCACTTTTTCGGCCTCTGTAAACTCGGTAAGGAAATCTGCTAAGACTTGAGCTTTTATCGCCGTTCTTGGCACAAAATGTATGTCATACTGGCCCAATTCGACCGACCATTTGGCCATCCGACCTGATATTTTTGGGCTCTGTAAAACTTGCCGGAGAGGAAACTTGGTCAGGATCTTGACAGTATGGTCTTGGTAATACGGCCGTAGCTTCCGGACCGATGTTATTAAGGGGAAGGCCAGCTTCTCCAATGATGAATAGCGCTCCTCGGCACCTTGGAACACGTGGCTGGTATAGTAGACGGGTCTCTAGATCCCGTTTTCATCTCGGATCAACACTGAGCTGACAGCCTTCTCGGAGACGGCTAAATAGGCAGTTAGAATCTCACCGGGCAAAGGTTTGGACAGGAGCGGGGGTGTGGCTAGGTAAAATTTTAAGCCTTGGAAAGCATCCTCACACTCCCTGCTCCACTCGAACCTCCCCTTAAGTGCCCTGAAGAAAGGATGACACTTGTCGGTAGCCTGGGAGACAAACCTTGATAGGGCGGCCACCATGCCAGTAAGCCTTTGCACGTCTTTCACTGTCCGAGGATAATGCATGTCTATGATCGCCTGGGCCTTTGCTGGGTTCACCTCAATTCCTCGACGATTAACTAAAAATCCAAGGAATTTGCCAGAGCCGACGCCAAAAGCGCATTTTGCCTGGTTGAGTTTCATCCCATACTCCCGGAGAATGTCAAAGCTAGCTCTAAGGTCGGCTATGTGGTCCTTCACTTGGATAGATTTTACTAACATGTCATCCACATAGACCTCCATAGTTTTCCCGATCAGCCGAGCGAACATTTTGTTGACGAGGCGTTGATAGGTAGCTCCGGCGTTCTTGAGACCAAAGGGCATTACAACGTAGCAATACAAGCCCTGGTCAGTAACAAATGAGGTTTTGATTTGATCATCTTCGGCCATTCTTATCTGATTATACCTGGAGTATGCGTCCATGAAGCTCAAGAGCTCGTGTCCGGCTGTGGCATCGACGAGCTGGTCTATCCGAGGAAGTGGGAAGCAGTCCTTGGGGCAGGTCTTGTTGAGGTCGGTATAGTCAATGCAGACCCGCCACTTGCCATTCGCCTTTTTGACGAGGACGACATTTGCCAACCACTCTGGATATTTGACCTCTCTAATAAACCCAGCCTTTAATAGTTTCTGGACTTCATCGTTTATTGCGGCATATCTCTCCGGGTTGAAGGCTCTTCGCCTTTGTATCACCGGCATGTGACCAGGTTGGACGTTAAGCCGATGGCTGATAACGCTCGGATCTATGCCGGGCATGTCCTCATGGGACCATGCGAAGACGTCGCGGTACTCAGAAAGAAGGGATTCCAGGTCGGCCCGGATCTCAGGTTGTAACTGTGACCCGAGTTGGACAGTGCGTTCTGGCCTTTCGGGGTCCAGGGAGAACGGCACTAGGCCTTCGACCGGGGTACCCCTTACCTCTTCCTCGGGAAACCTAGGGTCTAGGTCGGCGAGCATCTTCAGTGTTGGATCGGTTGGGAGGTCAGTCTCGTCGACTGCATACACGGCCAGGACTCCCTGTTGCTGGGCTGAGGCTGCCCGGACTGCGTTTGCATAGCAAGCCCGGGAGTCCGCCTGAGACGAGCGGATTACTCCAACACCACCATCGGCTGGGAACTTCATTGCCAGGTGATATGTCGAGACCACGGCCTTTAATCCATTTAACGTCGGCCGGCCGATGATGATGTTATACTGAGAGGGTTTATCGATGACTAAAAAGTCGACCACCCGAGTGACCTTGGCAGCACCCTCTCCAAAAGTTACCGGGAGACTAACCTTCCCGATTGCTCGGACACACTCACCCGCGAAACTGAAGAGTGGGGTCCAGACCGAGGCTAAAGGCGCGTTGCTGATCTTCAGCCTGTCAAATGCCTGCTTAAAAAGGATGTCCGCCGAACTACCATTATCAATTAAGACTCGCCGTACAACATTGTTAGCGATAGGCAGTTCGCAAACCAAAGCATCATTGTGGGGATGCATTAGTCGGTCTGCTTCCTCCTCGGTGAAAGTGATCGGGGTGTCCTCCTGGCGGCATATTTTATTGATGTGTTCGGACACGTTCATGAAGTCACCCCGTTCGACCCGCCGAGCTTCTCTGACGTAGGATCGCCGCCCACTCGATGTGTCCCCGGCAACAGGCCCGCCAAGTATCGTATGTACGATATTTGGGGGTTCCGGGGCGTTCCCACTATCGGTCCTGGGTCGGCTCTGCGTGTCTCGGCCTAACGAGTCATTCCTGATAGAGGTCGCCCTCAGGTTTATGGCCTTCTCCACAAACTCCTGCAATAGACCTTCTCGGACCAACCTTTCGATTTGGTCCTTGAGCTGGATGCAGTCTCGGGTAGTATGACCCACGTCTTGATGGAATTTACAAAATTTTGACTGGTCACGCTTCGCCCTAAAGCCTCGAAGCTTAGGCGGCGGTGTCAACAGATTCTTGTCGCCGACCTAGGCGAGCACCTCATCAATGGTTGCCACCAGGGGCGTGTAGATTTGAAACTTGCGGTCGGCCCCTTCGGCTTCTCAGCTTTCTCTTTCTTCTGCTTCTTCGCATGCTCGGCGCTGCCCTGCTCCGGCCTTCTTTTTTGCTTTTCCTTTTTTGTCCCGCTCGGGCCAGCCTCCTCCCGGTGGCTCTTCATGTACTCGGCAGCGTCCGCATGTCTTTGGGCGTACCCGAGCATCTGTGAAAACGTATTTGGCTGCTCAAAGGCCAATGACCAGGTCAGCTTCTCATCTCGGAGGCCCCCTACAAAAATATGTTTGAGGGTCTCGTCTTCGACGTGCTTGACCTCGAGAGCAGCCCGGGTGAATCGGTTGACATAGTCCCTGACACTCCCGTCTCCCTGCTTGACGGCGTACAAGGAAGTTATTTCCTTCCTCCGCGTCCTGGTTGTAGAGAATGCGGCGGAGAAGGCATCAGTTAAATGCCCAAAAGAAGAAATCGACCCTGGTTCGAGTCGTCGGAACCACTGCCGAGCAGGGCCTGTAAGGGTGAGCGAGAAAGCTTTGCACATCGCAGCATCGCTGGCATTCTGCAACAGCATGTGCCCGCGAAAGAGTTCGGCATGCTCATCTACGTCGGTGGCCCCATCGTAAGACTTAATTTGTGGGACCTTAAACTTCGGCGGCATGGGTGCCCGCATTATGTGATCCGGGAAGGGCGGATCCTGGGCCCCGACTTCGTCCACACCGAACCTGCAATTGCAGATTTCATCGATCTGTCGTTGCAGCACCCGAAACTGGCGACTATTCGTGTCTTCGGGCAGTTCGACCCGATAGGGTACTCCGTCCTCGACACGGCCTCCAACTTCACCTTGGCGATTTCTGTTAATCCCTTGGTACCTGAGCCGATCAAACACCGAGGCTCTGGAACCTTGTGGTGAAGGGACATGGTGTGGTTGACGTCCCATCTGACGTTCATGGACCAGTCTATCCCGGAGACTGCTCTGATAGATCCTCCCAGTTAGTGGCGCTCTGCTCATGCCGACCCCCTGCCTGGTCAACCTAGGCAGGGGGTGGCGGTCCCGGTGCAGCTTGCTGTTGAGCCTGTGCAAGCTGCCGAGTTAAGATCCAAACTGCATCTGTGAGCTCCCGGATCGGATCTTGTGCAGCTCGGGGCTGCACCGATTCGGCTCTTGCCGCTCTTCCTTGCCCTCCAGACCGAGATCTGGCGATCCGAGGACGATCGCTGGGCCGTTCTGCAGCCGGTCGCTTATGGCTGGCCTCGCCCGACTCCTGGCGTCGGGCGGTACTATCTCTTACATTACCTCGTGTTGTCATGTCAGAAATCCGAGGTATAATAACTTTGGATTGGGGTGCATCAAGCCCTTCTTCTAGCGCCAAAATGTTGATGCTTACCGCCGTCCGGCGTCGGATCAACACCCACGTGTGATTGAAATACCTTACGACCTCCTCGTAAGCTTGCCCCTGGTCGGGAGTGAGTACCTGCAAGAGGGATGATTCAGAGAAAGGGGGTTAGTTAATAGACAAGGGCTCTCCGATGCTCAAGGCAAGTATTGCTCGGTAGAGGTCGGCAGCTAATTAGGTATGAGGAAGTCTCTCTCCTTAAAACGTCATAAATGCATCCTATTTATAGGCCACCAGCTGGATCGGGTGTAAGATGGGTTTTACCCATTACCCAGGTGTCACATCAAAGTGTATCAAGCAATAAGTGACAAGTGTCGCGTCCATTGTCCAATGGATTGGACTCTATCGGACGGCAGCACGTCTGCCTGGTGTTGGCCTACAAGGATGAGTAGTGACGTATTATGATGGATAGCATGGCCCGGCCCGAGCTACTGTACATCCCTGAGGTGGCAGCCTTCTTGGGGGTGTGCCCTCAGATAAATGGAAGGCACCTCGGGAAGAAGCATAAGTCGTCGGGTCGGGGCGGTAGCCTATGTCTGCCGAACTGAGTTGCCGATCACCAAGTTAGGGTCCTCGGTGGGGGCGTCGAGCTTACCCTCAACAGGTATCATATCCCCATATGATCATCCATAATCGGCTTAAGAACAAGTTCTGTCTTACCTTCTCGATTATTTTTGTCTTACATTCCATTGTCTCACCGTTAGAAAACTTACCATCCAAAGATAGTATACCATTCGGTTACACCTATGTATCCAAATGGTTGAGCACTCCAGTTTTCCAATTACAGGACAACGCATATAAGAGGATATCATTACTCCTAAAGAGGAGCTATGGATTCCATATCTATGAATAACAAGTCTACGCTATCAAGAGTCATGCCTCCAACGTACCGGCATGCATACCACTATAGAGATGTGGGAGTCACCCATTGGTACATCAAAAGACACAAGTCGAGACAACGGGCCCACTATTCATCTCAGGATTAAGATACAATACAAATGACTGTCTAAAGTGAATCGATTTGCCAAGATAAAATTATTAATCCAAATCAATTCACTTTATGTCCTAATCCAACACATCGTCACCTATGACAACGTGCCAATGTTTCTATTCACGGAGTCCAACTCCGATGGTCAAGACAAACCATCTCCCAAAAGGGATATAGATAACATAAAAATCTTTACATGAATAAAGCGCCCAACTTTATTCCCTCGATTGCGGATCATATGTTTTAGACCGTCACCTTAAGAATCGTGTCTTCCGCATAATCAGTCCATCATATGCCCAATTCTTAAGGTTTAGACTGATAGTCTCAGACTACTGTTTGCTTATCATATATTCAACAAATATGAACATAAAGAGGACAAGATTTGGTATATATAAATGAATAAATTCTTTATTGATAAAAATGTCTCCAAAAACGTATTACATTTTTACTCCTTAGGGCATACATGTCTAACAACTAATTCTTCTAAATCCTAGTAATGGGATAGGCTAGAAGAACAAGTAGGAACAAACCAGAATGACGGATCTCAAGAAAGCTAAAGGCTCTCACCATAAGAATGTTTGTTACTTAAAGAGAGGATCTCGTAGCCTGGGAGGCATAAGGAGACATAGGTGATCTCTTGTGAGTTAAAGTTGGATTAATTGAAGATTCTAATGACTCATGAGTCATAGATTCTAGAACGACTAACCATATGTATTTCTGTGCATAGGAAACAAGAAGTATGTTTGACAGGAGCTCCATTTTAATAATGGGTGTTGTCATTAAGTGAAGCAATAGGAGAAGTACATCTATATTTTGATGGTAGATTTAGGTTTTTGATAAGCCTTTACTTTGTCAAACTAAAGTTGTACACACTACTTGACACCTAACAAATTAATAACTCTAGAAGGGTTAATATTTCTTAATCTAATAAGATATATCTTTGACACTTACGATTAGGTCATATAGGCCTTAACAAGATACAGAGGTTGGCTAAAGATGGTCCTCTAAGCTTCTTAGAGGTGGAATCTTTACAACATAGAGTCTTTTTTAGAAGGAAAAATGACCAAAGGGCCTTTTTGGAGCTAAAGGAAATCGGACCAAAGAAGTCCTAGACTTAGTGCACACAAACGTTTGTGTTTACATAGATGTGTTGGCACGTAGAGAAGCAATTGGGTACACCCATAAGTACATTTTGATTGGATCAAGGTAAAGAATACCTCTTTGAGAAGTCTAGAGGACACTTATTAAAGAATAGAATTTTGACTTATTTGACTACATCGAGAACTATACAATAGAATGGTGTGGCTTAGAAATATAACCTTATTGGATATAGTACAGTCCATCATGAGTGCGCATCTTTTTGGGAATATATACTACAAATTGCATGTTATTTTTTAAGCGATATTTCAACTAAAGCTGTTCTTGAGGTCGGGGATATGTTCTAGATAAGGAAGCTCGAGAGTTAAATTCTTGTTCAAAAGTTTGCAGTTTTATAAGATATCCTAAAAGGATAAAAGATGGATTATACTATAATCAAATGTAAAATAAAGTCTTGGTTGTTACACTTGTAACATTTCTTGTAGAATGTTACATGTAATACTTTAAATCTTGTAGCAATGTGGTGCTCGAGGAGTTAAGAACTGATTGAATCAATTCAAACTTTCTGTATGTGAAAGGTATTCCAATCATGATAGAGAAACCAAAATGAAATCAACAATCTAGGGAGCATCATTATAACGGAAGAATTGTTTATCAACCCACTAGGTATCAATGCGAGGCCTTTAGACTCAGGTCGTTGAACCTGACGGTCATCTCACTTGATAAGGTGAATCTATAGAGGATGTTGATGCAAAACTATGGCAAATAACCATGAACATTGAATTGGAATTTATGGTTTCCAATAAAGTCTAGAAGCTTGTAGAAACACTTGAAGGGATTAAGGCTTTGAGTGTAGGGATCTACAAGATGAAAAGGGAAGTGGATTGAAAGTTAAAAACCTTTAAAAACTAGACTTGTGTCAAAGGGATACAAGGACAAAGTGGGCATTGGGTATGATGAAACTTTCTTACTTGTAGCGATGCTAAAATCTATCTGCACACTCTTATCCATTGTTGGGTATCTCATCCATGAAATAAGTCAAATGGATATCAAGATTACATTTTTGAATGAAAATTTTGAGGATAGTATCTATATGATACAACCAAACAGGTTCAAGGCAAAAGGGATAAGAGGATAAGATCTGCAAGTTGCTTAAGTCAGTTGATGGACTTAAACGATCTTCTTGATCCTAGAACATAACATTTGATAAGGTCGTCAAACCATATAGGTTCGATCAAAATCTTGACGAAGCATGCGTTATAAACGCATTAAGGATAGGAAGTGGTATTTCCAGTACTCTATCTAGATGATATTCTATTAATTAGGAATGATGTAAGCATAATAACATTGATCAAAGTTTGGTTATCCAAACAGTTTGACTTAAAGAATTTGAGAAGAGCTAATTGTGTTTTTTGGATTTAACTGTTATGTAACAATAAGAACAAAAGGATAGTTTATCCTAAAACCTTGTACATAGATAAAATTCTAGAGAAGTTTTATAACGCTGGATTCCAAGAAAGGTGCTTAACCATTATGGAATGGAATTATTTTTTCTAGAGAAGAATCTCTTTAAACATCAAAGGAAAGAAAATACATGGAAGAGGTCCCTATGCTTTAGCAGTGGGAATCTAATGTATGTTGTGCTTTGTATAAGATCGGATATTTATTTATGTGATCAAAATAGTAAGTTGATATCAATCAAATCCTAAGCCAAAACTTGACAGGCAATCAACCATATAACTCAAGTATCTTAGGAGAACGAGGAGTTATATGTTGTTGTTTTCTAGAAAGGACCTAATACCTGTAGGATACATGGATTCTAACTTTCAATCAGATTAGGATTCGAAAAGATCAACTATAGGGTCAGTTTTACTCTGAGAAGTAGATTCATAGTGGGAGTATTATCAAGCAATCTTGTATTGATAATTTTACTAGAGAGGCCAGTTATGTGGTTGCCAATGAGGCATCTAAGGACATTGCGTGGTTAAGGATAATTCCTTGGAAATTTTGAGGTAGTCTACGCTATGGAAAAATCTATAGTTTTGTATTTTGGAATAGGATGACTGTAGATAATACCAAGGATTCAAGATACCACCACAAGATAAACATATCGATAAAAGCTTTGCAGAGTGGCAATGTGATGGTTTTGCTAATTAGCATCTAAAGACAACTTTGTCTACGTTGGTAGTCATAGTAAAAGGATAGACATGGGGATATACAATATGTCACATTTACTCACTTAGGGCAAGTAGGAGATTGTTAGAATTGGTGTCCTAAGTAATAGATACTTTAATTGTATCTATGACATTTTTGGTGAAATAAATAATCATGTGAATATTACATGTATTAATGATGATCATCATGTTACTGTCATATTAATGATTGTATATTAGCAAACATGTGATCCATGATTAGTAGAACCAAATCTTGAATCGGGCATATATGGGGTTTATATGCTAAAAATATCTGATTCGAAGATTAATAGTCTAAATTATATAGTCCGTAATCTATGTACAGTGTTGGGCACTTTATACATGAAGGCGGTTTATTTTGGTTGTTAGAGTGGATTGATTCTATGGTAGATACACTAGTGTGGCAGATCTAATGATATCGCATACTGGACTGGACCTAAAGTTGAATTGATTTAATAATTATTTCATTTGTCTTAAATCAATTTTCTTTGATAATCATTTATCTGTTATCTTATTTCTGAAGTGGATTCATGACTCCATGACTATAACTTGTATCTTTTGATATGCCAAGAGTAGGAGTTTCGATGACCAAAGGCTCAATTGTCTATATGTTAGAGTTGCAACTATATCCGATGAGAGCATAATCCACAGATACAGAATCCATAGCTCTCTAATAAAGAATTAATGTTATCCTTTCAAAGGCATTGTTCGGGCATTGAAAAATATAACTAGGCCTTAGTCATCTGGATACATATGGTAATCAGATAATATTCCTTTTGTATGTGTTATAAAAAGAATAAATTTTTCCGATGATGAAATAATGAAACTTTGAGATAAAAGAATCGGAAAGTAAAATAGAACAAAGTCCTTCATCCGATTATTGATAACCTAAAAGGATACACATAATATAAAACGTCATAGACAAGGCTTATGTTTTAGAAGTCTAGTAATATGATATATTATCAATAGTGCAACTTCGGGTTTATAGTGGAGAGACACTAGAGTTAATAATTAAATAGATAATTAATCAGTGATCAATTCATTGGGTCCCAATTTTAGATCACAAATTCCTTGACTAGTTATGTAAAATGGTTTACCATAGGTAATATAAGAGGTTACGCCAGACGGGTTATTGGACCTTTCATTGTGCAAGCCCAATGGACTGTGGTTGGGGCCGCCTAACTAGTCCTACTAGACTGTGGGCCCCTACAGATAGGGCAATTTAGGAAAAATGAAATAAGTTATTTAATTAATTAATTTCATGATAATATTTATTCAAATTTAATTATTATGATTTTGGGATAATTAATTATTTTGAATAATTAATTTAAATCCTAATTGTATTTGAATTTGAATAAACAGTAATTATTTATAATTATTTAAATTAGATAATTATCACGAATAATTGAATTCTAAATTAAATAGAATTGTTTAAATGGGAATTATCCTAGATAATGCTAATAATCACAGAATTCTACACTATGATTAGCTAAGTTTTAATTATCCTCTATCTAGTAAATAGCGTGCATAGTGAGAATAGATCCTTTGTGATTGTTGTGTGAGATAGGTGGAGGAGAGACAAAATTTTCTTCTAATCTCGATACACTTCTACCTCCTCTAACCAACTTTATAAATAGAGGTATGTGCACTTTGGTTTATTGTTTTTCAAAAAAACGTACTTGTGTGCTTCTTTTAGAGAGAAAAATATAGAGGAAAGTCTATGGTAAGTTTCTGCTGAGTTGTGCCATATACACAACAACTAATAGGAAGAGAATAACATTGAAGCTTTGACGGTAGAGATTAAGAATTGTTCAGTCAGAAGTGCTATTTTCGGTCTCCAACAGATAACGTTAAATTAGATATGATTTATTATTTATAGCATTATAAGTTGTTTCCTTAGTGTTTCATAAAATTCTTAAATTTTGCGCTTCGTCACCGAACCGATGTAGTTTTGCCAGTAGGGAAATCCCCTTAAGATACCCTATTATTTCAAGAAACAAATATCATTTGGGTATCTTGAGCCTTGCCCATTTGGAAAATGGATTTGAATTAATGATTTTATTTAAGTTATGTGATTTGAATTAGGATTTAAATGAGTGATTCGAATTGTTATCTAAATTGACGTTTGGATGTGCATTTAAGTTTTAATCTAAATAAGGAATAAAATTAAAATTTATGTTTAGAGAGCCAATAAAAATAATTTTTGATTTATTAACAAATCTAATAAATCCCAATGTTAATGATCTTAAAAAATATGAAACATAGATTTTAATTTATTCCTCTCTTCCCTAGGAACACAATAAAAAAAGAATTATCTTAATTGGGTATCAAATGAAGAAGTTATGATTTTTTTTCCTCAAATATATGAGAGAGAATTTCAGCTTTTATTACAGCAAAGATATCTGAGTATCAAGAGTTTAGGGAAGTTAAAACTTTGAAATCTTAGATTCTTGATACTTAAAATATTCAAATTTTATAGGAAACAAACATATCTCTAAAAGATTCTTGATACTCGAATCCAAATTTGAGTCTATTAGGTCAAAGAATACTTAAAACAAACATTAGCATATGTTTGGTACTTTGGTTGAAAGTAATTAATTCTAAATAATTAGAGTATAAACCTCTCAGCAGCTATAGTAAAAAGCAAAAAGTTGCTAAAGCATAAAGCTCTTACATATTACAGTTTTTAAACTTAAAACTTTAGTTGAAATTAAAGTATCAAACGTTCTATTGGAAATGACAACTCTAACTTTCCAATTGAAAACATAATTAAGTAAACAAAAAGAAAAGAAAATCTCAAATATAGGTAAAACCACGTACAATGAAAATCTCAAATATAGGTAAAAGGACATTCAATGGCAATTTCATCATTTAAAGTGTCGTTCGGTCTCATTCTGAAAACAGTTTCTCACGTTTCTTAATGGGAGTTCTGGAAACGTTTTAAAATAGCCCTTTTCTCTGTTTTTCTCAAGAAAATTGAAAACCAGTTAGGTCCTCCAAAATGACAATAATTAGTTGTAGTAATGAAAACTCACTTTATCTTCTTTTGAATTGGCGAGTCTGTACAAGGTTCTATTAGCTTAGCATACCTTTTTATTTTATAATTAAATGAAGCATATGACATAATTATGATTGTAAATTTAGAATATGGCTCCTATTTGCAGATATTTTATATTTGACTATATGATATTATTACAATAATTATTATGTAATTATATAATACAATATGACATTATTATTATTTATTTTTGAGATAAAAATGTGACATCGTTATAATATTTACAATGCAATGTTGATTATTTGAAACATAATCTAGAAATTGTTGAAATTAAATTTCACCTCAATAATTTGGCTTATTGACCGTGCAGAGTAAATTTTTCTTCATTTTAATGTAATTTTGAGTCAATTCAACGCTCATAAATATGCACTACAATACCCCCATCATTAAAAGCTATATATATTTGAAATCAGAAACCATACCATATTTGCCTCTTGTGTTCATCAGCATTCTGATAATTCACGGTTAGCTTTTCCTCTCAGAAGCTAAACCGTCTGCCGATATACTTGTCAACGGCCATCCTTTTAAAGGTGAAAATCCGAAAATGAAAACGAGAAGGAAAGATGTTTATAATATCAAAAATAGAAAATTCTATTCGTTTTCAATAGTAACTATAGTATCATGGTGCCGTAAGATGAGTACTTAATCTGTAACAAGGGTCTCTCGCAATTCAGTGACAAGTTATCTCAACAAATTTTGCCATCAATTAAGAAGAGAAAAGACTTTTGTAACATCGTATAATTCTTCACGAGGTTCAATTTCTAAAGCACCCAATCTGAACTCCCTAAATCTTCACGCCTGAGACAAGTGCCCCAGAAGCAGGTCCTCGGCAACGACAAAAAGAAGCCCAGTTGAAATAACACAATTTCCAAAACAATGATAAAGCAGTTTAATCACCAGAGCTTGGTCTTAACCCAAAAGAGGAGGAAGACGACCCCGAGAACAATGGCAACTGGCGCCCACTTCCGAATCAAAGCCTAAAATGAGAGAAGAACGGGGAGGGTAAGAATGAAATCACAATAAAACGTTGAGAGCAATTCCAAATACTTGATTGGACTCATGAGTAATCAACAGTATCTTATAGAACTAACCTGTCGATTTAGATCTCTCGCCTTATCAGCGTATATGCGTGATTCCGATGTTAAGCGACTGGACATTTGACTGACCTCTGCAGAATTGGAAATTAAAAGTTGGCTATTTTATCCAGAACAGATTACGGAGGGAAAAGAATGGAATTCTATTAAAGTTTAAAGTTGATTGCCAGCACGATATGATCTATCATCAGACTTGGATGTTATTTTGCAGAATAAATGACATCATCAGAAATCAAAACGATTCTCAATATATTTAAAAAAAAAAAAATCTTACGGTCCAACTTCTCGCCAACACCAAGAACTTCCTGCACATTTCGAGTCATTATTTGGTGGACCTCATAAAGCTCATCATTCAATTTTGCAATATTCCGCTGAGTACGGGTGTCCTGGTACAATTTCTTTGTTTTCTGTATGAATGTATCTAAACAAAAATGAACACAATAAGACCGAAAAAAATACCAAAGGATACAATAGAAAAACAACAGAAAAAAAATTTAAAAAAAGGATAATAACAATAAACCTACCAAACTTAATGAAGGCGTATGGTCTAGCTGCAGTTTCAATTTGTGTCCCATTAACACGCTCAAACTCATTCTTGAGGTCCTCAAGGTACTGGAAAGCAAGTTTCTTTGGGTACACACGGTCGCACATTGTCAAATAACAAACACGCCCTTCTATTATATAACTAAGAACATAGGTCAAGGTAAACACTAAGAAATGACTGCTACTCATAAACAGAACAACCAAGTAACAAATGGTACAAATATGAAAAATCCCAAAAGTGAGTTCACGTGCAGTCCACCGTCCAATTACATTTATACATAATAGTGTGAGAAAATAACTATATTGTCTGTTAGTGGAGCAGATAGGTCACAGATAGATTAATTTATGAAACTATAACCAAACAAAGGTTCCAAGAAGAAAGATTCAATGCTTATCATGAAATAGCAATCAAAAGTTCCAGAACGAATTTACGACAAGAATATCTGACACATGCACAAGATTGAGAGACTGATTAACTGAAGCAACTTCATCAGCCACATAGTTGAGGTATTACTCTCTATCATAGCACTAATTGCGCTAGAAGCAATCGCACTTATTCTGGAATTTTTTCAAGCAATTCATCAATTGACAATTAACATTTTATGTCCATCCTGTAGAGAAATGGACATATCTGCAGCTATTAACTTGTCTATGGGCTTCTTATCTCCATGGGCAGTGTGGCAAAAAATAAGGGCAAAGAAAGCAATAGGAAAAAAAAAAGGATACTGGAAAACATAAGGTCCAGTTTCGACCGACATCCTCGAAGCCTCATTATGGCCTCTTGACAAATTTTTAAACAAGGCCTTGATTTGCTGTTTGTAGAACTCCGCATCCTTAATGTCACGGCCATCATCCAGTCCCTCTGCTAGAGGAAGACCGTCAGTAACACGAGCAATCATCGTTAGCTTCACCATCTTAGATTTCCAACTTCCCAGTTATAAAAAGTTAGCTGCAATCACAATAAATAGAAATGACCGTGTAGGCTACCAATTGACCAACTTTTCAGTGCATTATAGCTTATCCAATAATTAAACCTTCAACTCCGCACAAAGCACTTGTGGCGCTTTTGGTTTGTAGGTTTGAACAAAAATCATAATATTAAAAGGCGAAAACAGGAACCGAGACATTGTGTCTAATCAAGGCGGGGAGTGAGCCTCGAGGCAGATCAAAGCGTAAGTCTCAAAGAGAAAAATTGAATAAAATTCATAAACATGCCATAATAATCAAAACACACACTTAGTTCATCACAAAACCATAAAACACACAATAAGAAAGCAAATAAAGTCTAAAGTCGCAAAATGCATCTACAATATCCATTACTGCAGTAGCGCAAAATGCCTCTACAAAATGCATTACTGCAGGAGCCGGAGGGGGGAAGAGGAGAACCTGAGGAGTGAGGACTGAGGAGATCGGAATCGGGAGGTGGCTGCCGCCGGTGGGTCGTCGCTACGGTCGTTGGTCCCTGCTCAGAAGGGAGTGGGCTCGAAAGTTGCAGCCAACGGTGGACAAGAATGAAAATGGGGCTTGACGAAGAACGTGTCGATGGCGGAGGAGTTAGGGTTTCAATTCCCCTATCAAAATTATAATGATCCGTTAGAAGGAAACACAAAATTGAAGAAAAAAGACAATACCATACCCACATGCCAAAATACCTATTAGGATTTGATTTCCTTTCCAAAATTGAAGAAAATGGACAACATCCATAAGAAAATTTTGCCAATATCTGCAACTAATGAATGAAAAATGTGAAAAGAAAAGCAGAAATACCTGGTTATGGCATTGATTTCAAGGACGGAGACAATAATGGTGGACTCGTAGAGACAAGGCAAGAGAGAAGAAATGAGGGGTTTTTGAAGGAAGATTCGGGAAAACGAGGGTTGAAATTGTATGCGATCTAAAGAGATCCAGCTTGCATGTTGAGACTTAAGAGCCGACACGTCAAAGGTCGGTTTTTTTTTTGTTTTAAGGGTACAACATACCTTGTTATTTTGGACAATACCATGATGAGAACCTTTTGGCCAATAAGATCTTTATTATTTTTATTTTTTGACTGTTGGATTAAAATTGATTAAGAACAGCTAAAATTAAAAATATTTTTTTAAAAATATAGCATGGAAGAGCTTTATATTAAAGTAATTTTTTATTTTATAATATAGTTGTTGATAGCTTTACACTATTTGTTCCAACCGAAATGTCAAACAAAGACTGAATGGTCCAAAATATAAGTCTTATAATAACAAAAATAAACAAAGCTTTACCTTATCCTTTTTTATTTTCACTCTATTATTTTAAGAGTAACCAATAAAAAAATTGAAGGAAAACCCCAAAAAAATCAAGAAAAGAAACTTTTTCGTGGGGAGTGGGGGGTTGTCATCGGCTTCGACGAGGGTGGGTGGGGAAGAGACTCGCGATGCTATCGCAAGGAGTGTCTCGAGACTGTCATGAGTGCAAAGGTCGTGACGGATTTCGTCGTGAGGAGTATCTTGAGGCGGCAAGGGGATCTTGACCTAATCCGTCGCGGGTTGCGAGGATGTGACAGGTCATGATTTAAGCTCGCAAGATGTGATGGGGTCATGATTTCGTCACGAACCTCAGTGGTCGTCTTCCGTCAAGAGGGTGCAATTTCATTGCAAACCTCAATGGTCGCCTTCGATCACGACCTTCACGACATGTCACAATTTCTGTTATAAGTCGCAGTGGTTGTGATAGGAAGCGATGGAGATGCATCCTGATGATGGTTCACCACCAATTATGGCAATCTAAGTTCACCAACTACCCCTTCCGACAACGGTGGAGCAGATTAAATTTTGTCCGTGAGATGGTAGACTTTTTTTGGATTTTTAAATTTTGGGTTTTTAATAACTCTAATCCTGTGTGTATAAGCCCATTATATTTGTAGTGAGCTTGCTTGCTTTCCACCATCAGATATAGATCTAATGAACAAAAAGAAAAAAGGCCAGATGAGAATAGTTTATGTGTCTCATAATAATTTTCCTCTATTATTACTGCTAGTTAAGATCATTTACGGCCTCATGATTTTGTTTTTTTATGCAAGTTTTTATGATGAAGGACCTATGTAATGGAATTATAGACTATATTAGTTTAATTAAATAAGTCACAAATATGCGACGAAATACCATGAGAGGATTTTTTTTTTTAAGAGCACAATTGCTCTTGCTCCAAAAGTTTTTTTTTTTTTTTCTAGTTATTAAGCGCCTGTTAATTTAAATTTTAGAATTTCAGTGAATAATGTTATAGGTAAAACAGACATGTATCTTATTCAAGGCCGGCTCAAGAAATTTTGAGGCCATAGGCAAAAACTTTTGAGGCCTTTTCAAATTCTTAAATTTAATTTCTAGATTGAGATTTGGATTATATTTTCATCTTATTAGTAATTTCTAGTTGAAATCTAGCACACACATATTCACTCTTGTTATAACATTTAAAATAAAAAGTTCTATTATTTGGAGATCTTTTCTATGAAAAAAAAAAAAAAGATAAATAAACATCTATTTATAATTAAACTTTTTGTTTGGCAAATGGTTCAAAATTATAAGTGCAAATTGTCTAAAATAAAAAGCTCTCACCTGATATAATGTAAAGCAAAAATATACTACAATATAAAATTTTCATGTGCTATACTATTTGAACTTATATTTGAATTCAAACTTATTTGTCACTCACTTTATAAATAATAAATTTTTTTTAAAAAAACAAAAACCTTGTGAGAGCGTTTGATAAAAAAAAATAAAATAAAAAAAACTATAGTAAAAATTGATTTATTCCATCAAACAAAAAGGCCAAAAAAAAAAAAAAGTTGTGGAAACATTTTCACTTACTTTTAAGTACAATAATGCCAAAATTAAGCTAATCATTACTCCAAGCGTGTTGCTGTCTAAAACTTTTTGCTGCTTCGTTTATGTTTTCTGTGAAACCTTAAATAATTGAACATGAATTGAGAAAAATTAAAGTATTAGTATTATAAATTTTTTTTAAGTATTTGGGGACCTTGGTTCAACTTGGGTATATAAGAAATTGCTTAAGTTGTCGCGTAATTTTCCTAATGAAAAATTTGCCTTAGAATTGAGCCGACACTAGTCTTATTTGATGTATTTGATTCCAATTTTGATGGGCTTTTATAATTCAGATTTAATCTTGTAACGCCCCTATATGGGGGTTAACAGTTTTTAATAAGATAGAATAAAAATAAATAATAAAAGTAAAACCTTAAAAATAAAATTTACCCGGGACTTAAATGAAAAATCTCAACTCAAAAATAAAAATATAAACGACAAATAAACCACAGTTTTAATGTAGCACCTTAAATTTAATAATATAAACTGTTGTCATCATCATTTTAACCCTCAACACATTGTAATACAGTCACAGAAAGTAACAATTGATGCTTACATTATCATGAAGAACATTCTCAACGATTGAAGCAGTCCCAATGTAATATAGCTACATCACTTCCTCAACTATATTTCTCGTAGCCACCTCACACTTAGTGAGTCCTGAAAAGATATAAACATAAGGGAATGAGCAACACTATACTCAGTAGAGAAAGCTATTACTCACCTCTATCATTACCACATTAAAATCTGCATGGTTAGTAAGTCACATCATATTTCAGATTATGAGGTTTATTATGATCACATCTTATGGATACCGTAGTTAATCATTACCAAGTGTCATAATTACACATTTATACAAATATTACCAATCATCATTGTTCCTAGGTATCCATGTTAAATTGAGTATCACTCAACTCATCGAAACCCAAATGGGCGCACTTGATCACCCTATAAACATTCCAAGGGTGTTCCGGTGAGGGGACATCAAGCCCCGAGTCCTCACCAAATCGATTCCTGTACAGTGTGTTCTGGGACTTTCAACCCAAGGAAGCGTCATCGCCTTCCCCCTATTTTACCTTTTAGGGTATTTATGCCCAAGGACGTAACCGTCGCCCTTTTCATGTCTCACAATTTCTCTATATTAAATCATTATTAATAGAGTTAATTTTCCTAACCATGCTTCTCAATTTATAACATGTGTCAATTCATTATGTTCCTCGCCGTACAATACAAGACGAGTCCATGTCATAGTTTCATATGTGATACACATATAATATCAGTTCAATCATAGATATATATATATTGCAGCAAAACAATCAATTTTAAATCTATAAAAACCTCACAAAAGATGAGTAAGAGAATCCCTACCTTTCAAGCTTATCAACGGTCTCTTAATCCTGGAATCAATTAACGTTAGCTCCATACTCCCTTGATCTTGAACTCCAAGCAAAGCAGATCCAGTTGTATCTCGCTGTATCTACGAAGCATCCTCTGTAGTGCTCCTCGAGCGACTATGAATGGCTAGGAATGCTTCCTGGAGATCATACATTCTTGAAAACGTCATTCTGGACTCCGATACTGCTGTTTGAATCGCCTCGATTCGCGTGCAGTCGGTACCGGATGATTTTCATCGGAGTGGAATTTGCTCGAACAGAGGTCACCATTGCATCCAGAGCATCGAAACGAGTTAGGAGGCGGTCTCGGATCTTCGATCGGAGGTCCGGATCACAAAATCCCATTTTGGCCTTTGACCGGCCGTTGACCACCGTTGACCGGCGTTGACCGACTTTGACCGTCGTTGACCGGCGTCAATCGGGGTCCGTTGGCAGCTGGGCTCGGGCCTACCCCCCCTAAATCGACCCTTCTGAGTCCAATGGCGGGGTCAATTTCACCCAATTCTGCCTCTAACATAGCGGGTCGTGAAGTACAACGTCGGTAGAAATGGATGAGCTTCGATCTTGATTCTCCGACGATGGAAACCTGAAATTGGCTGAGGGCTTTTGCTACCCATCCTCCTATGAGCATTTCCCCTCATCCAATTTGAAGAAACGTGGCTGGGAAGAGCCAAAACGGAGACTCCCGCGGCGGTTGACGGCGGCGTTGGCCGTTCTCCGGCGAAACCGGCTCCTTCCGTGCAATTGATCGAGGGGTTTTACTCCCCTTGATCCTCTGAACTCATTGGGAGGGGTGGTGTCAATCACCTCCTCCGGCAAGGCGGAGTTCCACCATGGGGGCGGCGGTGCACGGCGGCAATAGGCGGCGGTGCACGGCGGCAATAGGCGGGCGGAGCAATCCGGCGGTTGTTGAGCTGCCACCAAGGGTGGGTTTTGTTCCTCTCATCACGGTGGTCGTGTAGGAACAAGAATCACGTCGATCGGACGTCGGACGGCGAAGATATCTCGTCGGAAAGAAATGGGTTTTGCCGCCACTTTGGGCGGCGCGTGTGGTCTCCTCCGGCGGCGTTTTGGGCGGCGCGGCACCTCGTTGGACTCAGCTCGTCGAGAGCTTTCCATTGGTGCGGGAGGTGTCGAAAACGGATGCCGAAATCTCAAACGATCTTTGAGGAGAGAGAGAGAATTTTTTAGAGAGAGAAAGTAGAGAGAGAGAGAGTTTCGAATTATGAGAGATTTTCTGATTTTTTTTTTATATATATACTAGGTAATTAATCTAATTACCTTAATACCCTTAGGAGAATAACGGGTGTCACAGCTCTACCCCCCTTAAAGAAATTTCGTCCTCGAAATTTCAATTCTAGTAATACTAGTAAAAATTATGATTCCACTATGATTCCAATTCTGAGTCTAAACCGTTAATGTTCTTTGTCCTCCAAATTTAAGTTATCGTAACTCCACTTATTTACTTGCATAATAAATCTTACTCCTAAATCCCTCAATGAGAGTATTTCTGACAAGTTTCAACTTATAACACCGTATAATAGTCTAAGAATCTGATCAGGCATACATATTGACCATATCATGATTCCAGTCCTTCATTGTCCATGGACTGTGATTTACAATCACATTTAAGGAGATTGCCAGAGAAATTTTATATACTTCATCTTTAGGTTCCTTTCCCTTTTTAAGTAAGGAAAAGTCAAATATATTTGATTTCATACCTCTACTAATAAACTAAAACATAATCATAAAACATATATCACAAACACTTTTATTCAAAACCATACATTAAACTTATTCATAGAGATATTAAACGGAATCTCAGAGTTGCAGACAAACCCGACATATTTTTCATTAAACAGCTATCCTCATGACACAAACATTCAATCCAAATAATATACTCATATTTCATATGGAATATCCCCATAACTGACTCTGGTACTTCCACATAATATTAACAGAATATTACACATTACAAACATAATACGGATACGTTTCGAGAGTACAAGGCACTCCGTATACCAGCTATCCATATCATGCATGCTTATAGGATACAAAAACATCGATAAACAAAAGATCGGACCTTAAGAAGGATGCGTTTCGAGAGCATCAAGTACTCCGTATCCAGCCATCCCGGCATTAGGCTCAATGAATCTAAAAGATTTAACAACGACGTACCACAAGAAACACAAAAGACAAGGCAAACGGTTATTCGTAACACACGAAATACGGACACACATGCCTACATGCCAAAGATAAAACAAAAAGATTACAGATGGAGATTCAAATCAATTGGCCGCTCCCGGCTTTCCCTTTCCCATTCAAGCTTGGATGTTGCAGTGTCGGATTCTGGATGTATGATTTGCATTTTATCTATCAATTCCTCAGCTGTTGAAGCAGTGACAAAGATTTGTCTCTCCGATTCTGTAGTGATGTTTTCTTCCACAGCGTAATCTAGAAATTTCAAAAGACCGTCATAAAAACCCTTTACGTTCAGCAGTCCCAAAGGTTTGGAATAAAAGCCCAACAATTGCCCACAAGCAACTATAAATATTTCCTCAAGAGTACCTAGACCACCAGGTAATGCTATAAAAGCATCAGAATTATAGATTATGTCTTTAAAATTTTTAGGGATACTCTTGACTCCTTCTCCCTTACCTATGGCTTCCTTACAAAGGTTTCCTTCAACTGGAATATGAGGCCAAATTCTTACATCAGTAGCGTCGCTAGACCTAGCTGCTAGTGCCATATTTACCATCATTTTTATACTACCATCCCCATAGATTATGTTAATCTTCTTGCGTGCTAGGACTTGCCCTAAGTGATTTGCAGCTTCTAAATAAGCTTTATCTTTTCCAAGGCTGGAACCACAAAAGACACAGACATTCTTTATTTTCTTCGTGGACTGGGAGGTAGACATATTTGGTTTATAGAAGTGGTTGCTTAATGTCTGCTCCACTTAGACTTCGGGTTCTACATGAGATTTTAAAGATGAGAAATATACAAAAAGGGCTAAAGAGATAGACGAGTAGGTAATGAAAAGGTAATCCAAAGATTTAAACAAAATCTTGTGCGGATAAGAAAGTAAGATAAGGTGATTGATAGTTTACAGAAAATCTGATTCACTTTTTGAAAAAGATTAGACTCTAATTGTATAACTTTTGACAATTGAGAACAATTCGACAAAAGACCCTCATGACACAACTGTAGACTTTTTGACAAATATACACCAAGTCTAGAAATTTAATATAAACGACAAATACTGTAGAACTTTTGAAATTTGAGACACAAATCTTGAAATATATGGATAAGCTTTTCAAAATTCAAACATATTACTGTACCGTATGTAACGTGTCTGATAGGATAATATATTTTATTTTATATATATTTAAGAAAATCATAAATTAAATAAGATATTAACATTTACTGTATCAATCTAATAATCACAATTATTTCAAACACAAAAGCAAATATTCTGAGTAAAAGCAAAACACAAACTGTTGAACATCAGCTAAAACTGCTTCAAATAAGTAAAGACTAAATAACCTTTATAGAGCGATGACTTATTCCCCATCCAGTTTTCTTATGGCTTGGCAAACAGGATCTAGAAATACCATATTCCTGAGGCGTTGTCTTTCTGTATAAAATTTAGGCCAGAGTTTAAAAATAGCTCCTTGAACATATCCACTAGGGTGACCGTGGAGAGGAGGATGGATGCTATCCAAGTTCTCCTTTGAAAGTCCATCCCTACAAAACCTTATTTTATCCTCTCTATTCGTAGACATATAACCAGGTGAAGTACATTTACCGTTACAATTTTGTCTTCCACATTTGTTACAAGTGACCACGATGGCACGAGCTCTTCTTTTCATTGCACTACGACTGGTACCCGTTCCTGGTAAACCGACATCTTGACTAAAGTCACTCGGACGGATTTTCCCCTCTATTAACATTCTCACATCACAAGGGATACCAAAACGCATAAGAATCCACAACCGAGTAATTCTAGCCTTGTATTTCTTTCTGAGAATCTTTTGGGAGAGTGATGAGAAATACTTTCTCAGGTGTTGGTACTTTGGGTCCATGATGAGATGAAAGAAGAGTAAATAGAAAGGAAAAATTAAGATAGTAAATTGCAGAATCCTAGAATTCCTTCTTCTTTTAGAGGAAAAGAAGAATTTTTAATGAAAAAGAAGAGGATTTGCGATTTAAAGAGAAAATAACAAATTAAGAGAGAAAAAGTGAACTCGGAGAAATAAGCTCTTATGCACAGTAAACGTATATGTAAACAATGATTAAACCACTGTATATGACACGTATAGAGACCACATGGGAGAGACAGTGTGAATCAAACTGATTTAAGATTTGAACTAGGCCAAATGTTCTTAGTTGAAAATGGTCAGGTTGTTTCGGGCCTTAACACATTTAGAACAAGTTAAATAACAAACATAAAATTGAAAACCAATTCGTATGAATCTTAAACCCAATTCAAAGCCTACTATAGATAAAGTTAATTATGAACAACAAATCTAATTTAACGACAACAAGGATCTTCCTGAATGATATTTAAAATCATTTCATAACAACATAATCTTCCAGCAACTCGAATAATTTTGTTTTAATCAAAACCTTATTGAACAATACATACACCCATATGTTATTCATAATACTTAACATCTATCAATGGATTCATCATCATTGCTACCAAGGGTTTAGAATGTGACTAACCTTGAAATCAATACGATTTACGTCTTTCAACGTAGACCATATCAATGAACAAAGACACTTGATGTTACTACTTAAGAACATCTACAATCCCCACAATTCTACTTATACAATATATAATTTCCTCATATAACAAAACCTTAGGTAACCAAAAGATTCACTGATACACTTAAATACAATGTACGTAACAAAATATTCCAATTTTGAGATTCATGCATTCTAGACTTTACACAGTCTCAACAGACCAAAAGTCTAACATTTATCTCTCTCAAAATTCAACACCATGATTCCCAACTTATATCATATTCCTCAAATATATAGAACTTTTAAGAAAAGTTATTGACACTTATGTGCTCCATCGAATCCACACATAATCATTACTTAGGTTTGAATCAATTACGAAAAATTTGGCATATCTATGCCAAACTTTAAAATCAATAAATCAAGCCTTATATTTCTTATTGTTTTTCACGAGACAAAAGGCTATTAAATCCTCGTATCTACACGAATTTCTCATCGTTTATACGAATTAGATATGCTTATAGATCCAAATATTATACGAATCTCTCATAAGCATTCTACTTATAAACTCATTCCATATAATTATCATTCCCTCATAACTATTAATACTTTCCTTCTATATAATTATTGTACTCATATAACTATTGATATTTTCATTCTATGGCCTTTCCATGTTACATCCTTCTAGACTGTATAAATCAATGTGAAGGTTCATTTTGATGATGACAATGAAAATTCAGCTTCAAAACCATCTCAAAAATATATTTTTTAAAGTGGTGCTACACTCCCTAGGTTAACCGAACCTAGGCTCTGATACCAAAAATTCTGTAACGCCCCTATATGGGGGTTAACAGTTTTTAATGAGATAGAATAAAAATAAATAATAAAAGTAAAACCTTAAAAATAAAATTTACCCGGGACTTAAATGAAAAATCTCAACTCAAAAATAAAAATATAAACGACAAATAAACCACAGTTTTAATGTAGCACCTTAAATTTAATAATATAAACTGTTGTCATCATCATTTTAACCCTCAACACATTGTAATACAGTCACAGAAAGTAACAATTGATGCTTACATTATCATGAAGAACATTCTCAACGATTGAAGCAGTCCCAATGTAATATAGCTACATCACTTCCTCAACTATATTTCTCGTAGCCACCTCACACTTAGTGAGTCCTGAAAAGATATAAACATAAGGGAATGAGCAACACTATGCTCAGTAGAGAAAGCTATTACTCACCTCTATCATTACCACATTAAAATCTGCATGGTTAGTAAGTCACATCATATTTCAGATTATG
Organism: Artocarpus heterophyllus; assembly: GCA_025403435.1. Classification (NCBI taxonomy): domain Eukaryota; kingdom Viridiplantae; phylum Streptophyta; class Magnoliopsida; order Rosales; family Moraceae; genus Artocarpus; species Artocarpus heterophyllus. The sequence continues at coordinate 18,086,605 of CM046353.1, forward strand.
AGGTTTATTATGATCACATCTTATGGATACCGTAGTTAATCATTACCAAGTGTCATAATTACACATTTATACAAATATTACCAATCATCATTGTTCCTAGGTATCCATGTTAAATTGAGTATCACTCAACTCATCGAAACCCAAATGGGCGCACTTGATCACCCTATAAACATTCCAAGGGTGTTCCGGTGAGGGGACATCAAGCCCCGAGTCCTCACCAAATCGATTCCTGTACAGTGTGTTCTGGGACTTTCAACCCAAGGAAGCGTCATCGCCTTCCCCCTATTTTACCTTTTAGGGTATTTATGCCCAAGGACGTAACCGTCGCCCTTTTCATGTCTCACAATTTCTCTATATTAAATCATTATTAATAGAGTTAATTTTCCTAACCATGCTTCTCAATTTATAACATGTGTCAATTCATTATGTTCCTCGCCGTACAATACAAGACGAGTCCATGTCATAGTTTCATATGTGATACACATATAATATCAGTTCAATCATAGATATATATATATATTGCAGCAAAACAATCAATTTTAATTCTATAAAAACCTCACAAAAGATGAGTAAGAGAATCCCTACCTTTCAAGCTTATCAACGGTCTCTTAATCCTGGAATCAATTAACGTTAGCTCCATACTCCCTTGATCTTGAACTCCAAGCAAAACAGATCCAGTTGTATCTCGCTGTATCTACGAAGCATCCTCTGTAGTGCTCCTCGAGCGACTATGAATGGCTAGGAATGCTTCCTGGAGATCATACATTCTTGAAAACGTCATTCTGGACTCCGATACTGCTGTTTGAATCGCCTCGATTCGCATGCAGTTGGTACCGGATGATTTTTATCGGAGTGGAATTTGCTCGAACGGAGGTCACCATTGCATCCAGAGCATCGAAACGAGTCAGGAGGCGGTCTCGGATCTTCGATCGGAGGTCCGGATCACAAAATCTCATTTTGGCCTTTGACCGGCCGTTGACCACCGTTGACCGGCGTTGACCGACTTTGACCGTCGTTGACCGGCGTCAATCGGGGTCCGTTGGCAGCTGGGCTCGGGCCTACCCCCCCTAAATCGACCCTTCTGAGTCCAATGGCGGGGTCAATTTCACCCAATTCTGCCTCTAACATAGCGGGTCGTGAAGTACAACGTCGGTAGAAATGGATGAGCTTCGATCTTGATTCTCCGACGATGGAAACCTGAAATTGGCTGAGGGCTTTTGCTACCCATCCTCCTATGAGCATTTCCCCTCATCCAATTTGAAGAAACGTGGCTGGGAAGAGCCAAAACGGAGACTCCCGCGGCGGTTGACGGCGGCGTTGGCCGTTCTCCGGCGAAACCGGCTCCTTCCGTGCAATTGATCGAGGGGTTTTACTCCCCTTGATCCTCTGAACTCATTGGGAGGGGTGGTGTCAATCACCTCCTCCGGCAAGGCGGAGTTCCACCATGGGGGCGGCGGTGCACGGCGACAATAGGCGGGCGGAGCAATCCGGCGGTTGTTGAGCTGCCACCAAGGGTGGGTTTTGTTCCTCTCATCACGGTGGTCGTGTAGGAACAAGAATCACGTCGATCGGACGTCGGACGGCGAAGATATCTCGTCGGAAAGAAATGGGTTTTGCCGCCACTTTGGGCGACGCGTGTGGTCTCCTCCGGCGGCGTTTTGGGCGGCGCGGCACCTCGTTGGACTCAGCTCGTCGAGAGCTTTCCATTGGTGCGGGAGGTGTCGAAAACGGATGCCGAAATCTCAAACGATCTTTGAGGAGAGAGAGAGAATTTTTTAGAGAGAGAAAGTAGAGAGAGAGAGAGTTTCGAATTATGAGAGATTTTCTGATTTTTTTTTTATATATATACTAGGTAATTAATCTAATTACCTTAATACCCTTAGGAGAATAACGGGTGTCACAAATCTCCACAAGTGGTCAAATTTAGACCCTTAATTGTCATAAAAAAAATAGTCCAAAGAAGACATTGCAAAACACTAAGAAGCTAAGGAGTCATTTCTTTTTGTTTTCAAAAGAGCAAAGACGTCATTTTTGTTGCTCTTTAAAGTTTTATTTGTGATTGAAGAATTGAAATGCAAAAATGATTTTAACTGCAAAAATAGTTCAATAACTACTTGTTTGGTTTTTTTGGCTTAAAAATCTTGTCCTTTTTTTTTTTTTGAAATATACTTTCTATAATTTCTCTGTTGAATTAATTTCTTAAACATGTGCAAAATTTTATTTTTTTTTGAAGCCTCGTATTTGCTTTAGATGTTTTGTCGAAAATGCATGCTTTTTTTCCATAACGAGCAAAAAAAGAGTACAAGATTTCTAAGGGGGGGGGGGGGGGGGGGGGGGGGGGGGGGGGGTGGTGTTGGGGAAAGAAAGACCAAACAAGTAACTATGCATTCAAAGTTGAAGTAAGGAAAAAGGCATTAGAATTATGTTTGTTTAAAACACATAGAATAAATATAAGGTTTCAAAAAAAATTTGAAAATAATTAAGAAAAAGTACATTTTAGTGGACTATTAAAGAAATGTTTAAGTAAGGATGTATTTGAAAAAAAATAAGAAAAATTAATATATTTATGAGAAATATTAAAAAACCAAATTTTTTTTTTAAAAAAGTAAATAAATTAAAAAAAAACCAAGTAAGGAGGCAAAGCAAGTGTACAAATATGTTGTTGTTGTTGTTGTCGGTTTTATTTTCTATTTTTTATTTTTAGCTTGGCATTTCTCTTCACACTGTCTCTCTCTACACATATATGATATACGTTAAGGTTTTAATCTATGTATGTTAATTGACCATGGGTCTCTTCCTTCATAGTACTGGCATCTCACGTATGCTACATTGGCTAAAGTAGAGATATCAAAATAGGCTGGACCTAGTAAGTTGGTATGAGCACGGCATGTTAAAAAGCAGGCACAGCACGATAGAACGACGATTATTAAATTGGCTTAACCCATCTCGCTTATTAAATGGGCTGGACGCTTATTAAATGGGTTAGGCTGAGTGTAACTTTTAGGCATAAAACATGCTAAGGGCATGGCACGGTAAGAGTCTGACACGAACACAAGCACATTAAAAGAACGATATTCATAATGGTGTTAGGAGTCCATATAGGACTCCAACAATCAATGGGAAAAATGGTTCTTAACCTTGATTGATGACCATTCACAGATTTGTTAGGTCTAATTTGCATAAAAATAAATCAAATTCAGAGCAGGCTTTTAAGAACTTTTACAATATGGTTGAAACACAATTTCAAGAAAAAAATTCAGATACATAGACGTGATAATTGGAGAGAGTACTTTAGCAAAATTCTAGGAGCATAATTTTGAAAAAAGGAATTGTTTATCATAGCTTTTACATAGACACTCTACAGCAAAATGGAGTAGCAAAAAGAAAAAATAAGCACCTCTAGAAGTTGCTAAGGCTTAAATGTTGACAAACAATGTCCCTAAGTACTTATGGTGGGAAGCTATTCTCACTGCATTTATTTAGTTAATATAATGGCTACAAGAGATCTGAATTTTAAGACCCCTTTAACATTGTTTAAAGAACACTTTCCTATGTCACGGTTAGTCTTTGATTTACCTCTTAATGTGTTTCGTTGTGTGGCTTTTGTACATGTGCATAATCATAATAGGGATAAATTGTATCTACAAGCATTAAATTGTATGTTTCATAGTTATTCACCAACACAAAAAGGCTATAAGTGCTTTGATCCTATAAAAAAAAAAAAAAAAAATCTTTGTTACGATGGATGTCATATTTTTTGAGTCTCAAAGTTATTTTAGCATTCCTCTTAGGGGGAGAATATGCATGAAGACTCACTATTTGAACTTGAGGAAAAAAAATATTGTAGAAAATGAATTTGAACTTAATTCTTTAACTAAAAGCCCAAACTTAGTAGGTTTGGATAGTGTGAATATAGGGTCATTGAATATGGAAGTGGGAAAGTAAAATAATATGCCTAACAATATAGTTGAACCTAAAACATATAATGTTTGAAAGGGCAAGATATTTGGGAATGTCTATCCAAGGAAGAAAGGAAAACTTCAAATTACAGATTACAACAAAACCTTAAAAAGCCAAGAATCTGCTTCATATCTAGCTCCAAGTCTGTGACAACTTGGCTGCTTGAGCCATTATTTATTACTTTTCTGATACTTAATCCTATTTCATCATATATGAATTGAATAATGTAAAAAAACTCAAAAAACTTATAACATATTTATATTTCACTACACTTACTAAAAATGTTCACCACACTTGTTTAGCTTGTAAATACATAGTACACTCTTACAAAACAATTTTTGTTTACTATCATATTACTTATTAAAATACAGTTTATCAAAACAACATGTTTTTACATTAACAGTATTGATAAACTGACCATTGTAGTGCCTAACCACCATTCCCAGCTCAACAACGCTTACTCTAGTCTTTTGGCAAGATTTCCTACAGATTAAAATAACTAGGTGGGTTATTATTCAATAAGTCCAAACATAACCCACAAAACACTCTTTATAACTCAATGTATGATTCCAATTATGCTTAACTATGAGCATCAACTTATGTTCCGTAACTTATCTTGAACTAAGTGTCTAAGTGTACGTGCCAAGTGCGTAAGGTCATCGTATCACCAAAACCATAACATTTTTATAAATTAATGCTCCCTTTAGGTCGGGAAACAAGGTTAAAAAATGGAAGGAGGCTGTCTTGGAGGAAATGAAAGATTTGGAGAAGAACAATATATGGGCAAAAGTAGACTAACCTAAAGGAAAAACCTTGTGGGTTGTAAGTAGATTTTTACTGTAAAGTTTTAACTCAGATGTCTCTTTGGAGAGTTATAAAGCCCAGTTGGTAGCTAAGGGATTCACACAGACATATGAGATAGACTATCAAGAGACATTTGCATCAATTGCCAAACTAAATAAGTCCAAGTATTGCTTTTTGTAGCTATGAATTTAGAGTGGCCCCTATACTAACTGGATGTAAAGAATGTCTTTCTCAATGACGAACTAGAAGAGAAAGTCTTCATGGAAGTATCACTAGGTTTTGAGAAGATTTTTTGTAGCAAGATGTGCAAACTGAGGAAGTCTTTAGTCTAAATCAATATCCTAGAGTGTGGGTTGAAAGGTTCACCTGATCGATTAAGAAACGAGGGTATAGCCAAGGTCAAACTGATCACACAATGTTCATGAAGCACACTAGCGATGGGAAGAGAACAATTTTGATTGTTTATATAGATGACATAATCCTAACTAGAAGTGATGAGGTGGAGATGGCTAGATTAAAGAAATGTCTACCAGTTGAATTTGAAATAAAGGATTTCAGACCTTTGCGATATTTCTTGGGAATGGAAGTTGCTAGATCAAGAATGGGGATTTGTGTGTCCTAGAAAAAGTAAATCTTAGACTTTCTCGAAGAGACTGGCATGATTGGTTGTAGACCTAGTGAGACACCAATGGATCCAAACTAGAAGCTGGAAGAAAAGTTAGATGGAGCTCTAGTCGACAAGGGGCAATATCAATGTCTTGTGGAGAAACTGAGTTACCTTTTCCATACAAGGCCTGACATTGTCTTTGCAGTTAGTGTCATGAGCCAGTTTATGGACTCACCATATGAAGAGCATCTAGAGGCAATTTGTCGAATCTTGAGGTATATAAAGAGCTTTCCTAGGAAAAGGCCTATTGTTAAAGAAGAATGCTTAGAAAAATATAGACATCTTCACCAGTGCAGACTAGGCAGGTTCAATTACATACAAGAGGTCAACCATAGGCTATGGCACATTCCTTTAGGGCAATCTCATCATATAAGAAGTAAGAAACAAAGTGTTGTAGCTTGAAATAGTGCTGAAGCATAATTTAAGGCAATGGCTGATAGAGCCTGTGAGATATTGTGGCTAAAAAGTGTACTTTAAGAATTGAAGCTGGAATTCAAGGAACTGATGAAGCTGTTTTGTGATAATGAATCAACCATAAGCATAGCCAATAACCTAGTTCAACATGACCACACGAAGCATGCGGAAAATCGATAAACATTTTATTAAGGAAAAGTTAGAAAGCGGGCTTATTTGTTTGCCATTTGTTACTTCCAAAAAACAAGTGGCTGATGTCCTCACTAACAGCCTTTTAAGGCCTAGATTTAAAGTGTTAATCATCAAATTATGCATGTTTGATATTTATGCTCCAACTTGAGGGAAGCGTGGAAAGATTAGGAGTTTTTCAGTATATTATGTCATGTTTAAAATTTAAATATATCCGAATTGTTTCACCCTGATCAGATTCAAATATTTAGGATTAGGTGTTATGTTAGTTCCTAGAATTGAGGGAAACTAATTAACTTCAATTCTATTTATTTCTACTATACTCTTTCATTCTAAATTATCAATAAAAAAAATTTCCTTGAAGCTCTGCATTTTGCATTATTTATTTATTACTAATTCTTTCAGACAAATTTCATTCCTTTTAGCAAGTCAATGTCGTTTTTCTTCCTCCTTTTGAAAGACCTCCACGTCAACGCATTGCATATTGCCATAACTTGCATGAGTATTTTTTGCAACAGGCCATTTGAACACAAACACAAAGAACAATTTAAGGAAAACACATAAAAAAAACTAACCCACAAAATTCCGTAAAATAGTATTTTTTAAAAAAAAAATCAAGAGCTCTATTTTTAAACGATTTTGTTTTTTTTTTCTTAAATTGTTTTTGTTCCTTTTTATTTGGGTTCAGATAGCTTATAGTAAAAAATATTCATGTAAATTGGGTATATAGAGTGGGTTGACATAATAGTCCTCCAAAGTTAAAATCAAAATGATATTGACTTGTGAAGCAAATTGAATTAGACAAAAGAAGATATTTCGAGGAAAAAATATAAAATAATCCGCAAAAACTAACGGAAATGAATGGAATGAAGTTATTGCTTACAAAATAAAGTTTGAGAGGCATTCTAAAAGTTGGGAGTCAAATAATAAAGTGATATAGGGTGGGGCAAATTTAAAAATAATTCATTTTTTCAGACAGAGAGGGCAAAAGTTAAATGACTAGGGTACACATGAATTTTATTTCTCAAAGATAATTATTTTTTTTAAGGAAAAGATTTAGATCTTAGTTTCTATCAAGACAAAAAAGCCCCAAAATAAATAGATTGAATTGGAAATTTTTGACTTATAGAATCAATTTCAAACCAAATAAAAAAAAAAATCACAATCATCTTTTAATGTCATTAAAAAAAAAACCTTGAAAAACAACAATAAATGAGGAAGAGACAACTTGGATTTGGTTCACATGTCCTATTTTTCTTGTCCTATTAGGTATTCATTTAGTGATGTCATAATGTGTTATTTATAATATTTTAAATGATGTGACATATTTTATTAACATAATATGATATTTTAATTAACGTATCATAATATTATTGAAGATGGGACAGGAATAATGAGACATGATAGTCTAATGAGACAACAGCCCTATAATATTTATTTCCGAATGGCGACAAAAGTGCCAAAATGGAGCAAGATATCTTAGTGGTCTTGATGGACTTTGAAGAGTATTAATTTGTAATGGGTTATTATAATTTTGATACCTTGCATTTTGATGAAATATTAAACTAGTATCTATTATTTGAAATATATCAAAAAGGTATCTTATCATTTTTTAAATATTATTTTAGTATTTGGACTTAGTTTTTGGATGTGAAGTGCTCCTTTTGCCCTTTTATTTATTTTTTTAATTTTAATTTGTATAATTTTTCCAAAAAAATAACTCTTTTAAATCTCATATCTAAAAAAATTAAAGGTTTCTTTTTTTACAAAATTAAAACAAATTAAAATTAAACAAAATCAAGAAAAAAGTAAAATAACAATTTCACATTTCAAAAATGGGTTTAAGGTAGCAAAATGTTATTTTCAAAAACAATAAAATACACACACACACACACACACACACACACATATATATATTATTTTTCAAATTCCGAGTCGATTTTATATCAAATATAAAATACCAAAAGGATAATGACCCATTTGTAATTTATGGTCCCCGCGACATTCGTAGCAAAGGGATTAGGAAATCCCTTATAGGTAGTGTGTTTTTAATCAACTTCAGGCAATTTGTGTGAAGATATGGATTTTGAAGTTTCTTTATTTAAATTTTTTACCCACATTTCTATGCAACCAATGTTTTTCTAAAAGGAAAAAAACTTTTTACTAAATCTTCCAAAACTCAAACAAATCTTTTTATAATTTATTTTTATTGACATTTATGCTGTAATGAAAATAAATTAGATCTATTTATAAATTTTTTTTCTTGGCACTTATTATTCTTTTAAAGGAAACTATATTAAATAAGAAAAGAGATACAAACAGTATCACAAGAACGACTTTACCACACAAAAAGACTCACTCTCGTACAAAAACTAGATCCATTAGTAAAACTTGGATGGAGTTCAAGGGAGAAAACATGCCAAGTTCCGACAATGAGAAACCAAATAGGCAAGCCATGTATTGAGCATATATGTGGATTTTTCACCACCACCTCTATAATCGATAAAAACTTCTAATTATTTGAGATCAAGAGACCAATGATAGGCCATCTGCTACCCTACATAAAAACATATGTAGCTATAAGATATGCAACCTACACCGAAAAGTGGGAAGACCATTTCGACATTATACAACCAAGTAAAAAACAACTACCCCTAAATACCCTAAATGGTGGATTTAACAATGCATTTATTAGAACAAAATAAGCTTTAAAGACAAGTGAAAAGTTTGAAACCACAAAAATAAACCCCCTGATGACAAAAGGGCCTCTAAGATCAAGAGGGACTAAGTAAGCGATCTCAAAGGGAGCCAAACAAGTGATCGATGAACCACCAACCAACCAAAATGTGGAGGATGCCTGCCGCCGGTATCAATCTTCAATTGGAGCACCCGCCTCATCAGAACCTTTGCAACATCAAGAGGACCAAAGAGTTGGAGGCCCGTCAAAGCTCTAATACACCTAGGTCTAGTGGCCGACGATTTGACGACCATCTAAAAAGACATGCCAACAACCACCAAGAACTCAGACATAACCACCATCACCACTAATGAAGGGCCATGCATCCCGATACCACTTTCTCACGGAGAAATTTGGTGACTGTTTTAGAGACAACACAATAATCCATAACTCGAAAAACTCAATCAAAGACAATTCGAAGAAAAAAAAAAAGTATAAGAAGAGATAGTCATTTAGAAAAAGACTAAATATTTATTTTCTTTTCTAGCATCATCAAAATTTTCACCTATGATTTTTTTTTAACCAGCAATATTTCACTCTTTATTTATTAACATGAAGAGGTGTTTTTTTATTTTAATAATTCATAGATTTTAAGCACATTTGCTTTTTGAGATGACTCTTGACACTTTAATATAAAGTCACAACTTTATAATAATCTTAAGTATAGTTATACGTCATTTTAAATTGGAGAGGGAAATTCATACAGTACCCATGTTTCTTGGGCTGCAGATTTTAAATTAGGTTGAACAACATATTTTCAGGCTCAAAAGTGTCGACTCGTATTTTAAGTTTTAGTTTATGTTTAAAGACGAAAAAAAAAAAAGAAAAAGAAAAAAGACCCAGATTGGAAGAGACAGAGAACGAGGAAGCTTCTAGCTTTCTACAGATTAGCTAGCTTCAATCGGATGTTCGATCTCTAAACAGCCTCCTCAGACGATTTAAAATCTGATGATTTTTCTGAAGTAACACATGGGCGTCTAGGGTTTTACTGTAAGTCATTGCTTTCTTTCTTTTTCCAATTTCGTATTTCCACCGTTTTCTTTAACTTTTTCTTGCTGGGTAGCTCCATTTTTCTGAGTGAATTTGATAAAAATTATGATTTGGCAATTGGGCACGCGTTATTTGTAATATAATGATATGGGCAGTGATTGAAATGCGTAATCTTGGCTCTTGTTTAATTTGGATTCTGTTTTTTTAGTGCATTATGTTGTAGGCCTTATGTTATGTCAGTTTCAAATTAAAATATTCTTCGAGGATCGGATTAAGAAAAATAATGAAGCTTATTCCACAGAAAACTTACTTTTCATGAAGAGAAAATAGAAGCAGGAAGTGTAGCTTCCGTTTTTGTTGTTGTTGTTGGGATGTCTCTGTGTGTGTGTGTGTGTGTGTGTGTGTTTTTTTTATCTTTTTTTTCTTTTTTTTCTTTTTTTTTTTGGTAATGGAGGCAAGGTGTTGTTTTGATATGAAGATAGAAGAATACAAGCAGTGTGGATCACCGCATTGGCTTCGAAATTTTTTATTTTGTTGGTCTTAGGTTTGCTGTTGGTTGTCACAAACATATACATGCACCAAGATCACCCTGGTTTGTGAAATTTTATAGCCGGGTTATGTGTATAAATATATAAGCACACCTTCATGCAGAGAAGCATGAGAACATGAAAGATTGATTTTCATAGACATTATAGCTTTAGGAATTCAATCTTAATTGTGTGTATAAGAAAAACTTGGATGGTCATGAAATAACTTTGGAAACGTAGTTAGGAAAGCATGTTATAGTTGATATGAATGTGGAGAATGATTTGGTTCAAGTTGAAGTCAGTTTCATTATGGGTACGTGATTCTAGAAATGTTATGACGTTTCTCCATTAGCATAATGGCAAGATAAAACTCAGGTTTGCCCCAATCACGATATTGAATTGTGATATGTACGCTGTCTCTTCAGAATTTTTTAGATTTTGGCTCATTGTAATCCGTGTTATATAGCTTGACTACTACTCTAAGCAAGGCTACTGTTACTCCTAGCCTAAGATCTTTTAAGGGTGTGTTTTCATGATTGCCAATCATATGCTACATGAGAGTTCTTTTCAAAATCAATGATGAGATACAAAATGCACAAAATGCTACCAAATAGAGAAGATGCATGTAGCTTGTACATCACGTCCAGAATTGTAAAATCTTCAACCTTTCAATCCCCTGTCTTGATTTTCCTCTACTTGTTCACACTTTGATGCATTCGGTTTTGCAACTCTTGACGAAAACCAGAGATGATCTGCATCTTGTCCTCAAACAATGCATGAATTCTCCGCTTTTGATGGCTTTTTGGATATAACAGAGTGCTTGGCAGAGATGATTAAATATGTGGCAAATGAACCCTCAGTAGGGCTTTTCTATGTTCAGCAGCACGCTCAAAATGCAGTCCCGAATGTCATTCATCTCAGGAATAATGTAGTGAATAAGTCTCATGAAACAACTTTGCACGCTGAAGATTCTGAGGATTCAATAACCATGGTAAGGTCAATGAAAGAATGCGGATTCTCCATCGCAGATGAGATGATTAGGGACATAAAGAAATCTTTGTTGACCATGTCTACGAAACAACCAAGAAGGGGGTTAATTCATGACTCGAGGCCTGGTCCTCGAATGGAAAGTACAAGCTCCTCGAGACCATCCAGCTGGGGTCGTCCTGCAGCTTATGGTAAGCAGTACACTGACAAGAGTAGCTACTTATCAACTGTGTTTAAGTCTGCAAAACAAAAGGCAAGCAATTTTAAGTGGCCGCAACTTGATTCCAGAGAAGTCGTCCAAACAAAGGATGAGAAGCTGTTGTACTATCCCAAGCGACCGTTGTCAGTTGCGTCTGTGGGGAACACTGGCTCATCTCTGCCAGATGTTGAAACTGATGAATTGCCTTTGTCAAGTCGAATAGCAGATGAACCACAAGAAGAACAAATAGACACGAGTTCACCTGCCCATGGTTCAATACCAGCATTGGAGAACTATGATGAGTTCAAGGCAGATAAAGAAGCCAAACTTGAGGAGTGGTTAGAAGATAACGGCAACGTGGATAACCACGGCGGTGGAAGTGATTTAGGAGCAATTTAACCGATTCTAACAACATGCATACACAGGAGCCATTGGCCTGTATACACTGATGTTTTATTACGTGATTATCTGTCATGACAATTGCGTACAATGTGATCTGTTGTAATAATGTTCAAGTGTTTTTGTTCCCCTGTTGCGAGGCGTGTTTAATGGTGTGATTGGTGTTTCAGCATTGTAATAAGACAAGAAGGGAGAAGAAAATAAAAATAAGAATCTCTTCATTACAGCACTATTATGCCTTTGCTAGCGGGTTTGGCGTGTTAAACTCCGTTAAAGAGTTACCGGCCAATATCATATCTGTAAAGTTGGTTTAAACAACGTACTTCATAATTAAATTGAAGCCCTATGCTGCAGGTCATCTACTTCCTCGTTGGTGGCTTATACCAAATCGTGAAAAATTCCCATAAGGAAATGATGTCATTGATTTGTTTGAGAAGGCAAAGTTTTATGCTTCTCTTTGTGCCTTGGCTGATAAAGCTCCCCTTTTTTGCAATGATGAAGTCGGAAAATTTAATAAGTTAAGAAATACTAAAAATCTCATACTTTTTTATTTGTTTTTTTAACTTTTCTTTTCTATATATCTATATATATTATTTGTATCTTCCTCTAACTACGTAAACTTAAGTAGTATTGGATAATAATTTTTATTTATTTTGGTTTTTTTATTTAAAATTATAATACAAGCAAAAAATTTGAAAAATAAGGTATAGTTAGAAGTAAAAGCTAAAGTGTAAATGAAATTTTAAAACTACTTTTACAAGATTTGAAATTATAAAAATTAAGGGAACAAAGTAAGAAAAAAAAAAAGACTATAACGATAACCCCCAAAGATTCTTGTTGATGAGACTCTCTTATATTATTGATGCATTTTTTTAAGCCGTTTATCAGTGTACAAAATCATATTCAAATAGAAGTAAAAAAAGATCCAACCACACTTAATAACAACCTTTTTTAATCTAATAATTACCAAAAATTTTAAAAACTTTCCTCCGAAAAAAAAAATTAAATAAAAGTAGAAAAATTTCGAACTCCTGCAATCCCTCGCCTCCACACCATTCTCGTCTCCACCGACACCCTCTTCAAACACCCTTCCTTCCCTAGATCCGACGATGGCCATGTCTATGTCTGGAACAATAGGATTTCGACCTGGAGAGGGGTCACAACACAAAGGTGGAGGGAGACCCCCTCTATGGGGGTGGCGGTGTGGAGACGAGGTTGCAATCGTGTGACCAACCTTCACAACCTTTGCAGTAGGGTCGTAACAAACCTACACCAACTGTGATGATCGAGACGAACCTCATGACCTATGTTGAATGCGATCGCAACGGCGGTAGCTCTCGAAGTCACGACCCAAAAAGATGATTGGGACCACCGTTCTTTGTTCAGCGCTGTCATTGAGGAACAGCATTGTGAGCTGGGCTCGCTGGGGTCAACCTACCACAGATGCTTGAGTATTTCAGGTCGTCAGAAACCACCCTCAGTGGTGGTTTTTTTTTTATTTTAAGATTTTAGTGCTACTTTGGTTTGGGATTTGCTAATTTTTGGGTTTTTGATAAATATATGCGTTTGGACCCATTTAACTTATGATAAGCTTGTTTATATCATTTGATGCAAATCTAATAGTCAATATAAAAGTCTTATTGATGAGGACTTTTAAAGGTCTCATGGCAGAATCACCGAGAGAGAAAAAATGGGGAAGAAAACCTTTTTAGAAATTATAATATATGTAGATTGATAGAAAAGCAAAGCCGGTCTAACTTGCAAACGATGATTAGTTTCAGGTTCTCCACACTTGAGAGAACTGGAGATATGAACTAGTTTGGCTTTATGGTGCAAGCACGTGTGCTGAGGGCCCATCGATGGACCTTTTGCTAGAAATGTCTTCACGCATGCGCGCGGGTGCACAGAACATAAAAGCACAACTCAGGTGCTGTATTCTAGAAATATGAGCACAGTGCGATCTCATGAAAATTCCAATTCCAAGGGAAACACATGTATGAAAATCAAAGGATGAATGAATATACATAAGGAATAAATTTTCGACGCGCTTGAATAGAGAATGACAATATCCGTACATGAGTTGCCCTACGCAAATTCAGGCTGCAATATCTCTGGCCATTTTACCAATGTATGATAATCAATTTCATTGCATTGTTTTAGGAATTTGAGTGAACACATCCAAGTCTGGTAAAATCACGTACATGTAAAACTCTAAAGATAAATATCCGGACCTGATTTCAGCTATGGATAGAAATACATAGCAAGTATGCAAGAACTGAAACCAATCGACCAGTATTCCACGGAAAGCAAAAGCTGTGGAACTTTCTAAACAATCCTGAGGCTGTCATGGTTCAGAGGTTTCAATAAATTCCTAATTACAGGAGATTTAGACGATCATTGATTTCTGGCCATGCAAGTTGCATCCCAAATCAAAGCTAAAGTTATACAATAGTAATTCCTAACAGCACGTTACATCTCCGATGATTGAGTTCTAGTAGAATTGTTCCAAATCTTTTCATCCTAATAGTTTACTTCTGTAGACTATATCTGTACACTTGTGATGAAGAAAAAATAAATACCTTGAAGAATAATCGCACGTCTGTTCCTGTTGAAGCATCAAGAGTTACTCGGTTCCTACTAAAAGCCTCGCCGTTGAGCAGGACCTATTTTCCAGCAGCACAATAAGCTTGGTATGCTATAGCTAGTAGCTCCTCTGTTACCCAGGAATGTGCTCCCAAGCTTCATCTGTTGCCTAGTCGAATACACGGACCATGCTAACCAAGTCCAGTCAATTAAGCGGATTTGAACACAATGATATGGATTAATTCAGTCACTCACCAGCCCGTTAAACTAACTGATCAAAGTAGACAGATAAATATCAGCACTACAGTGACTCTGTAAGGAAGAGTGTGGATTGTCACAATTGACAATAATAGTACCACTGGTGAATGTAATCAATTCAAAAGTAGATAACCAGTGTGAAGGTGATCAAACTAATTTGCGCCTAAAAGGACCATACCATCCTAGAGGTGCAACATAAATGAGAAAAGAAAAGGACAGGTTAAAGGAAATCTTATAGTCCGACTCTGATTGCAAATTTCTTGGAAAAACTTGTTTTTATTCATCAATAATTTTTTCCACCATCGTCTCCTCAAAGAAAAGAAAAGGGGGAAAGCACTAAAGAGATGGAGAAATCAACATCCCTGGTTATACATTTTTACAAGAAAAGAAAATCTAGCAAGGAAAAACAACTACACGTGGTTATAAGAAAAATGAGAAAGGCAGTACTTACAATTTTGACGTAAATGCTATTTATTAGAGGAACCTAAACATACAAGAATCTATCATACAGAACTGCCTTCTAATCAGCTTCCAGACCAATGAGAACTTGATCTCTCGAAAACCTTCATGGCCATCAACCCGGTCGCATGTATCATTATAAAAGTACCTCACCAGTGACTAGCATAATAAACTGAAAAAAGCTGGGGGGAAAAAAAGAAATCTTCTAGAGCCACTTTTGCTGTCAATTAATGGGATTTCACCTCTCAACAGGACGAGGTGAGCCATTCATTGCTTTAACATCTCATCCTGATTTTGCCCTGAGAACATACAAAATAAAATTACAACGACTACTTACTCTTACACCAACTTTCACTGAGATATTAGCGAGCATAGCCTTTAAACAGAGGAGTATTTATATATTTATTTAGATGTACCGAACCCCAGATTCTGAGCACAGGTAATAACCACTTCAACAATGAAATAGCTTGAAAAATGAGAAACTAAATGTTTTGGAAAGTAAAAAACGAGATCAGTTTGTCTCATGTGCTTTTGCAAACCGAATGAGAACAGTAGAGAAAACCACTTCGCCTGGATAGCCCACAGTCTGAGGTACAAAAATCGAAATGGTGGGGAAAGTCGTTAACAGTTTACCTGGCCCAAGTGTATTAAAAGATGCTTGAAGTACGGTCCTATTTTCCTCTGTAACATTTCCGTTCACCAAATTTGAATCGGGAGGAGGTGCCAATCCGTTTCTCTTTCTCACTACTTTAGCCCTTCTGAAAATTTAGAGTTACAGCAAGCAGAAGTAACAATTTAACATCCAAACAAAGATCTTAAGACAATCAAGCAGCAAAAGATTTAAGATTTGCAGCTTATACCTGACCAACTTCCGTTTTAAAGTGCCAGTTTTCAGCTTTGATGTACCTTCACGAAGCAATGTTAAATGTTATCCGATGCTTAATGATGAGCATAATTGAAGAGACATAGCATAAGTTTCATATAAGAGCCAAAGAGAAAGTAATCAAGTATCAAACTATGAATTGAAATCTACTCCAAGACTCACCGGTCTTGGCCACAGAAGTTGAAGTGGGTTTCCGATTGCCTCTCTGAGCTTTTATGGCAGCAATAACAGAATCAGCAGTGGACCCTAAGCCTTTTCTTCCAACCAATTTTACTCCAAGTTTTTCACATAGGTAATTTAACCTCATCTCATCACCCCCTCTTACTTCTCTCAGGTCAAGTGCCTGTTGCCTTGATAACAAAGTGTAAACATGCAGCTGTTGCTGCTGATTAAAGTGCGATTGAAGCTGCTGAAAAAGTAACTTATTTGTATGTTGTTGATCAGGTTTTGAACCGTCATGACCCTTCTTTCGCGGTTCATTAAACGTCACTCTTAAAATTGCCGCCGACTTTGGATCAGCATTCTTCCGACCAAAAATAACAGAAAAGCTCCCAAATTCTAAATCAGGCTCCCTAAATAAATCTGCAAGAAGAGAAGCACAAGAGTGGGCATTCTTTGATGGAATCCTTCCAACTTTTATCTTCAATGATCGAGCATTAGCATGATGAGCCATATTTGCAGCTTCCCTGAGCCCACTAAGAAAGGCCCCGTGCATGGTTGCAGGGTACCGCCTGGTAGTGGCCTCCCCTGCAAAAAATAGTCTCCCATCTCCAACACTTTCTGCTAAAATATCATAGTCGTCTCCTGAAGCCCCAACTGCAACATTGGAATAAGAACCTAGACTAAAAGGATCACTTCCCCATCTGGTACATACAGTTTGGATAGGCTCTGGAACATTTATTCCTTGTGGTTCATATATACCTGTATGAATAAAGACCAAAGCCTTGTAGTCATTAAAAACCTTGTAGTCATTAAAAATAATCCAATAAACATAAAGTGAAAGTTTGAGACATCAAAACATTAAACTCTTAAAGCTGAAATGTTTCCAAAGAAAGTCATCATTAAGACAAACTTCGGAACAATTGATGGTTTATGCGCACAGTTTTAAAGTTTTGATTTTTCCTCCTTTTTTTTCAAAAGAAAACATGCCATTGTGAAAATGATTATGTTAAATACGTAAAGTAAATATTATACCCTTGAGAATTTGAAGAACCAGGGTCACTGCATCAGTGGGAGGCATACTCTCAAACTTGTGTGCAGCTTCCCCTGCCACTAAAGCAATCAAGAGAGGACCGCCAGCAACTGTAGCATAACTGTAAAACAGAAAAAATTCACCTCGACGGCTGGGATCATCAGAAAGGTGTCCAAAGGTATCAAGATCTGTCCCCCAAAACGCACGAGGAAAAAGCATAGCAACCTTATTCAGCAATCCAAATCCTAATCTCTTTATCCCATCAAGCTTTCTCTGAGGCAGCTCTGGAATAAATTTGATTGATCCACTCTTCAAAACCCCAAGAGGCACAGTGCACAATGCCATGTCACACTCAAAAACCTGGTTGCCAGCTACTACTTGCACTCCATCGTTTCCATACCTAATTGTGTTCACAGTTTTCTCATACAAAATTGGAACATTCTCCACCAGTGCCTGAACCAGCCTTCCATTCCCTCCAGGCAAGAAGCAATGATCACCTCCCATATCATACGGGTCATCTTGGTCCCAAAATGCAAGAGAAAGCTTTGATATTAAGCCTGCATTCGCATATTCTAAATTTGCAAGATGCCAATTGAATAACTTCAGCTCCTCAGCATTTACATCATCCCCATAAGCCTGTCTGAATGTTTCCAAGGCCGCGCCAAGAGAAACATCAACTGATACGTCTCCCATCAACTGCCTAAGCCTACTTGCTTTATCCAAAAGACGGTTAAAATCAGTTTCCACCTTCATATCCATGTCATGGTCTACAGGCTTCCCCTCTGTACCATACAATGGGCACTTATCTCTCACCTTATGAAAGGTTGAACCCAATTGCCTTGCAACAATCCCAAGAGGGTTTCCTGATGTACCTGTCAAAACACTCCCTCCTAAATCCGCTGCTGCGCATACCCTATTTCCTCCCTCCATTTTCTTTGTATAAACCCGCCCACCTGCACGCTTCCTTCCCTCCAATACAATCACTTTAAACCCAAAACGCATCATTTGCCTCGCAGCGGCTAGACCTGCAAGGCCGGCGCCAATCACAACCACATTCGGCTTACTGGGTTCAGAAGGAATCTTCTCCTTGATAGCCGGTGCAACCCCAAAATTAATATATCCATGGGACACAAGATAATTGTACGCGGAGTCTAAAAGTGTGTGACAATGCTTAGGTATAGTATCAACAAACATTTCCTTGTAAATCCAATTCGACACGTTTTCGCGCCATTTTGCAATAATGTGGTTCCGAATCAGAATGTAATTGACCTGTTCAATCCCTCCAATCACTGGCAGAACCCCAGCGTCGATTTCCTCGTCGGTTAAGGAATCGGCCGGGAAACCGGCTGTAAGCGCAAGCACGGCTTCAGCGGTGGACTCTCTGTTGATCACGATGATCTCATCGAAAGTATCGGCCGCAGCGCTTGTTAAAGAATTAGGGTTTCCTACATTGTTTCTGATTGAATTGACCGAAATGGAATTAAAAGAAGAAGCAGAAGCAAAATCGTTACCGTTAGGGTTTAAAGCAGTCCCATTAGGGAAGTGAGCAAAGTTGAACGACGTTGAACTGCGCTGTGGCCTTCCTCGTCGTCGTTTCTTGGGGATGGTGAACGATAGAATGTGGCTTGAGCTAGTTTCAGGAACTTGACTTGAGCTCGCAATTGGAGTTAGATCAGTATTCTGGTTAGGATTAGGAAGAAGAACAGGCATAGGATCGGGATTAGGAATTTGGTGGGGATCATAAAGAGTGAACGGAATCGGAGGGAACATTGATAATTGGTCGGCGATATCATCGGGAGGGTCCATCGTCTCCGTACCGGTGGTGTTGGCCGACGGAGAAATGAGAGATCGTGACGATCAAGAAGGAAAGGCTATGTTTGGTTGCCGAGAAAATGCTGCCACTGTAACATTTTGTTACTTTTAAGTTTTAAGCGGCCTTGTTGGGTTGCCCAGAAAATGCTGCCGTGTAAAATTTTTACTTTAAAAGGTTGTTCTTTTTTCTTTTTTTTTTTTCGTATGACACTACCGACCGGGAGATTTGCACTTTCGCAATTTAATCCCAATAGTAAATTGGCTCAAAAGTCCTCCCCACAAAAAATTGCCCCGAATGGTCCCTATCCTTGTTCTATTTAAAAGGCGACAACCAAGTCTCGCTTTTTTATTTTTCTTTTTTTTTTTTGGTCTAAAATGACCTTAAACTTCCAATAAAAAAATGACGAACTTGACTGACATTCATTCATTTTCTCACTTTTGTTGTGCCCGTCATGTGATCCTTAATTACTTCAAAAAGACTAAAAATCCCACTAAATCAACTATCACTTAACAAAACTTATTAAAAAAGAAAAAAACAAAAACAAAACCAAAAAACCATTTCATCTTCCCCAACTCAGGCATGCATATTGAGAAGTGGTGTGTAGAGGGCCAAGTCTCCACCCAAGCACTATGGAAGTGACCTGCAATGTGGCTGCTTGCACGCACAAAGTCCTGAAGTTGTTCTTTAGTGGGTAGGGGTGTCAGCCACACGTTGTATATGCTATCCATAAATAGTAAGGCCTTGAGACACCAACTCACATACAGATTGAGTAAGTGTTGTGGTGATCCGAGTGAGGCCAAGTTTGTATTCTTTTTTGTGAATTAATAAAAGGTTGGAAAGTTGTTTCCATAATTTGGTTTTATGTGTTCAATTAACGGATTATAGTGAGTAAACACCTGGGTAGGTTGACTAGGTCGGGGAACTTAGTGCCACACAAAGGCAAATGTTTGATGAAAAATTAGGCCCCTGTGACAGCTGATATTAGAGCTTAGGGCTACAGACATTCCTAGGATTGCTACGATGAATGAGTTATATGAAAGAGTTGCTATGTTGGAGGACTTTGTCGGGGCTCCTCAAAGCGACGATGCAGTAAGCCTTGCCGTGCAAGTGGAACGAGAAGCTGAACAGATTATGGCTATGAACACGGTGCAATCAGACATGATAAAAGATGTGGAAGAACAGTTCTCCTTTATGATGCAGGACTTCATTACGATGGTCGGTTTGGTGAAGGAAAATTTGAGAGACTAGAAGATGAGATAAGCATCCTCAAGAGGGCCGTGGCGACCCCTCAGACACTAGACGGTGCCCCTTCTAAGATCAAAGTCCCGAAACCAAAGGCATTCAATGGTGGCCGTAACACCAAGGAACTCGAGAATTTCTTGTGGGATATGAAGCAGTACTTCAAGGCTTCTCATATTCTAGATCGTGAAAAGGTAACCATAACTAGCATGTATTTGTCAGGTGATGCTAAACTATGGTGGTGGACCCAAATGTCAGGAGAGACAAGGGCTGGAAAACCTCAAATCAAGGATTGGGAAGCACTCAAGAAGGAGCTAAAGGATGAGTTTCTTCCATGCAACATAGCCTGGGTTGCACGAGAAGCACTTAAGAAGCTTTAGCAGATGGGTTCTGTTTGAGAGTATGTGTAAGAGTTTAGCTCTTTAATGCTGGACATCAAAGACACGTCGGATGCGAACAAGCTGTTCAATTTTCTATTGGGATTGCAAGCACGGGCACACTCCGAGTTATGGAGACGAGGCGTGAGGGAAGGTTCCTCAGCCATTGTGGGCGCGAAGGGTTTGGTCAACTTTAGACCCTCTTCAGGCACCACAAACAGTGACTAGAAGAAAGGCCAGGAAGGCAAAAAGGGTAAAGGCTTTTCTAAAGATTTCAAGAAATCCGAGGGAAAGGGCAAAAACACGATAGAGCCAAGCGAGTCCAAGGGGGGCAAGAAGGAAGCTAGCTGCTTTATTTGTGGTGGTCCATTTATGGCCAAGAAGTGCCCAAAGCGAGAAAGGTTTAATGCTATCTACGAATCTAAAGAAGAGGAGAATGCAAGCGGAGCCGGCACTTCACGGATAAATCCTCTTCATCTCTTCAATACAATTCCAACTGTTAAGCCAACCCTAAATGGGGGTCTTTTGTATGCAACGGTCCAACTAAATGGAAAAGCTATACGAGCTTTGCTGGTCGGGACACCGAGGCGACCAACAATTTCCTTTCAAATCGAAATGGTGGACGTGCTCGGTTTAGTGGTAAACCAGAGTCCTTACAAAATCAAGGCGGTGAATTCAGGTGCTACTTCGGTGTAAGGTGTAGCCACAACGACCCTCAAAGTCAGAGCTTGGGAGGGACAGATCAATCTAACTATCGTAGCCTTGGACGATTTTAAGTTGATTTTGGGGATTGACTTCTTTGTTCAAGCCAAGGCAACAATTATGCCTCATTTATCAAGTATGTTGGTAAGTGAGGAACAAAATCCTTGCTTATTCATGCTAATTTCTCTGGACAAGTTGAGAGCAAGTTAGAGATATAGTCGGCCAACAATTCAAAAATAAGGTGAAAAAAGGCGAGATGACTTACCTTGCAGCCCTTGTAGAGATTAAACCTGATCAAGCTATGGAGGTGCCCGATGAAGTTGCAATGGTGTTAGAACAGTTCTCAGATGTGCATGCCCTCAGACTGCATAAGAAGCTACCTCCGAGGCGAGCGGTGGACCACAAGATCGAGTTGGAGCTAGGTGCCAGGCCGCCACGCCAAGCCAAGCGCCTTATTGGATGGCCCTATCAAAGTTGGTTGAGCTGAGGAGTCAGCTTGAAGAGTTGCTAGATGCCGATTTCATACAGCCTTCAAAAGCTCCTTATGGTGCCCTGGTGTTGCTTCAGAGGAAGCAGGATGGCTTATTACAGATGTACATAGACTATCACGCCCTCAACAAGATGACAGTCAAGAATAAGTACCCGGTCCCTAATGCTATAAATTTGTTCAATCGGTTGGCGGGTCCGTCGTATTTTATAGAGCTAGACCTACGGTCGAGCTATTAGCAGGTGCAGATAGCCAAGGGGATGAGCCTAAGGCTACCCATGTGACAAGATACAGCTCGTTTGAGTTTCTGGTGATGCCGTTTGGCTTAACCAACGCTCTGCCACTTTTTGCAACCTGATGAACGAGGTACTTTATGAGTTTCTTGATTGGTTTATGGTTGTTTATTTGGATGACATTGTTGTTTACTTGGGATCCTTGGTGGATCATATTAACCACTTGCGACAAGCATTCTCCCGACTTAGAGAATACAAGTTATTTGTGAAGAAAGAAAGTGCAAGTTTGTAGGCAAGAAATCAAATTCTTGAGCCACTGGATTGCCAAAGGCAAGATTCGGATGGACGAGGGCAAAGTGAAGGTGATCATGGAATGGACTGCACTAATCAAAGTGTCAGACTTGTGTTTTTTTCTTGGTTTAGCAAACTACTATCAGCAGTTCATCAAAGGGTATTCAAAGAAGGCAAGCCCTTTGACAAACTTACTAAAGAAGGACCAAAAGTGGGCATGGATAGACGCATGCCAAGAACCCTTCGACAAGCTGAAGGCAGCATTCTCCTTAGAGCCAGTCCTGAGTTTGCTAAATTTCAAGCTTCCTTTTGAGGTGCATACGGTTGCATCAAACTGAGCCCTTGGCAGAGTGCTCGTGCAGGATGGCCACTCGGTGGCTTACGAGAGTCAAAAACTCAAAGATGTTGAACAGCGTACTCAGCCCATGAAAAAGAAATGACAACAGTGGTGCATTGCCTCAACAGCTGGAGGCACTACTTGCTGGGTACGAAGTTTAAAGTGTTGACGGACAAAGTGGCGAACGCCTATTTCAAGACCCAAAAGAAGCTGACCCTAAAGCAGGCCTGTTGGTAGGAATTCTTGGTAGAATTCGATTTTGTGTGGGAGCGCAAACCTGGTAAGCAAAACCAAGTTGCTACCGCCTTGAGTCGCAAGGAGGTGAAGGACTATGTGGCAACATTGGTGGCAGTGCAGTCAACTTTTCTTGATCAAGTGAAACAACAAGCTAAGGTGGACCAGGCTTATGTTCATCTCAAGAAGGAAGTAAAAGAAGGAGTTGCAAGGCGTTATTGGGAAGATGACAGACTCCTCTATGCCAAAGGTAATCAATTATTTATTCCTAACTCGGGTGGCTTGAGACAGGAACTTTTGTGAGAGACGCATGACCCTTAATAAAAAGGACATCCGGGGAGAGAGCGGATGATGGCACCCTAGCCTATACCTATTATTGGCTCAACATGGAGGAAGATGTTGAATTATATGTGAAAACTTATTTGGTATGCCAACAAGACAAGATGGAAAGAAGGAAGGCAGCTAGGTTGTTACGCCACTTGTAACGCCCCTATATGGGGGTTAACAGTTTTTAATGAAATAAAATAAAAATTAAAAAATAAAAGTAAAACCTTAAAAATAAAATTGCCCGGGGCTTAAAAGAAAACTCTCAAATTAAAAATAAAAATATAAAGGACAATTAAACCACAGTTTAATGTAGCACCTTAAATTTAATAATATAAACTATCGTAATCATCATTTTAACCCTCAACGCATTTTAATACAGTCACATAAAGTAACAATTGATGCTTACATTATCATGAAGAACATTCTTAACAATTGAAGTAGTCCCAATGTAATATAGCTACATCGCTTCCTCAACTATTTTTCTCGTAGCCACCTCACACTTAGTGAGTCCTGAAAAGATAAAAATATAAGGGAATGAGCGACAATATGCTCAGTAGAGAAAATCATTACTCACCTTTAGGTTTTTATCATTACCACATTAAAACCTGCATGGTTATTTAATACTCATCATTATCCATATTATGAGATTTATTATAATCATATTCCGTTGATACCATAGTTAATCATTACCGAGTTTCATACATATACATATATATACAAATGTTAAAGTTCATCATTATTCTTAGGTACCTACGTTCAATAGAGTATCACTCAACTCATCAAAATCTAAATGGGTGCGCTTGGTCACCCTCTAAACATTCTAAGGGTGTTCTAGTGAGGGGACATCAAGTCCCGAGTCCTCACCAAGTCGATTCTTGTACAGTGTGTTCTGGGACTTTCAAACCAAGGAAGCGTCATCACCTTCCCCCTTATTTTACCTTTTAGGGTATTCATGCCCAAGGACGCAACCGCCGCCCTCTTCACGTCTCACCATTGCTCTATATTTAATCATTATTAATAGAGTCAGTTTTTCTAACCATGCTTCTCAATTTATAACATGTGTCAATTCATTATGTTCCTCGCCGTACAACACAAGACGAGTCTATGTCATAGTTTCATATGTGATACTCATATAATATCAGTTCAACATAGATATATATATATATATCTTGTGATAAAACAATCAATTTTAATTCTATAAAAACCTCACAAAAGATGAGTAATAGAATCTCTACCTTTCAAGCTTATCAACAATCTTTTAATCCTGGAATCAATTAACGTTAGCTCCATACTCCCTTGATCCTAAGGCGTGCATAAGGACAATTAAAACTAAAGCACAACATACAACTACATTCATAAATAAATCATGTGTAAATCTATCTTACTAGTATGCCATTAAAGCTTTTATGTAAATCTCTTTTGAATACCACAATAAACAATTTTTGTCTTAATACAATATAAAATGTAAACAAGTAATCTATATGTTTTAGTCCCTAATAAGATTCATCAATCACTTAGGATAATATTAGAAAGGTTGCAAGACATTAAAGAACTAGGTGGTGAGCAAAGATGGGTTCTTGGTTCAGGTTAGCAGCTGGTATACCATAACAAACTGGCAAGTTTACTAGTTTTCAATCCAAAAATTGAATAATTCATAGAAAATAAAATACAACTCCGATTTAGGTTTCTGATAGCTCGTTAGAAAGCTTAGGATGTCCAATTTTTAAATATGTAAACCAATTTTTAAAATTCATTTTAATTTAATCACAGAATTTTAAGAAATAGCCATTGCCCATAGAGGTATTATAAAGTTTAACAATATAAATTTTTTGTCTAGGGCATATACACTTAGACTTTATACATATGCTCCAAAAATGCGACAAACATATACTTAGGTTTAAGAACGTAAATTTGAATAATCCTTGAGTATATAAAAAAAAAATTTATAAATGAAAGACTCAATTTGTTCATAAGATTCTAACCTCGGATTATGGTTAGTTGGAAGCTTGAAATGACTCCAAAACAGGTTCCTTGACTTCGGTATGGCTGAAATTCTTGGTCAAATGGAGGTGGTGGTGGCTGATTTTTATGGCTGCCTTGAAGAAGTTCTCTAAGTATTTTGCTTCAGCAAAGAAATGAGAAGAAGAGTGTGGGAACCGTGGAAGAAAAAGGAAGAAAAGATGAAGTCTTTGAAGAGAAGTGATAGAAGCAATTATGGAGGAGACATGTTGAAGCATGTCACGGAGGAAATAAAGAAAATGAGGGTCAAGAGTAGTTGGAAAAGATATCCTTATGTCTCATCTAGAGACTTTAACGCACATAATGTCAATTTGACATTTTTGAGATTTATTAGAAGTTCTAAAGCTTTTCAGTAAACATACTAAATAAATATAGGAGAATTTTAGAAAATTTAAAAATAGATAAAAATAAATTTTGTAAAATAAATTTTAAATGAAGCAATTTTTTTTATTGATACACTAAAAATTAATTTAATTACCTTAATACCCGTTAGGAGAATAACGGGTGTCACGCCACCAACGGTGCTAGAAAAGCCATGGAAATCAGTGTCTATGGACTTTATCACGAGGTTCCCTTCACTCCACGGTATGCGGTCAGTATTGGTCATGGTAGATCGGTTTTCAAAATATGCTATGTTAGCTTTTTTTTAAGAAATATGGTGAAGTATTTTGGTGTGCCTGAAGACATAATCAGTGATCGTGATTCAAGGTTCACTAGTAAGTTTTGGACAGCTCTTTTTAACTTGATAAGTTCTGAGTTAAAGTATTCTACAGCTAACCATCCACAGATCTACGGCCAAACAGAGCGTATCAATGCTCTATCAAAAGAGTTCTTAAGGCATTATGTCTTGGCGAGTCAGAAGAATTGGTTGGATTTACTTGATGTGGCCCAATTCTCCTACAACTTACATGGAAGTTTTGTAACTGGGATGAGTCCGATAGAGCTTGCACTAGGACATCAGCACCTGACCCCATTGGGGGTGGCACACTCCAAAGGGCAAGTCAGCTATCCAGCAGCCTATCACTTTGCTGAAGAGAAGCAAGAGTTGATATTGTAGGCTTGAGACGGTTTGCTCAAGGCAGCCAGGTGCATAAAGAAGTATGCTAAAGTTGAGTTCAGTGTTGGTGACAAAGTGTTGCTGAAACTGACCCCGCAGATTTGGAAGAAGATAACCAACAAGACAGTGCGTCATAGGCTTCTTCCAAGGTACGATGGTCCTTTTTAGATTGTTAAGAAAGTCAGGAATGTTGCTTATAGGTTAAAGCTACCACCTCGGTTAAAGGTGCATCCAACATTCTACGTGAGTTGTTTGAAGCCTTACAAAGAGGACTTGTTGAATGAGAGGCAGCAGGCAAAGAGGGCTCTGCCTACCATCGAAAAATAATTTGACAAACTGGTAAAAAAGATCCTTGACCATCGCACAATGGGCATGAGCAAGAAGAATCAATGGACAGATTTTCCTGTGAAGTGGAAGGGTGAAGATGATAGTAGTGCTACATGGGAACGGGATGTTACTTTGTGCAAGTTTGAGAAAGAAGTGCAGGAATACCTTGAGGCTATACCAACAACTGCGTCGGCTTCATCAGATGGGTGTGGTTTGTTACACCCTTGAGCTTCAAGCTAAGTCAGTGTTGGCAAAGCTTGGGCATGGGTGGCCCATGTCCAAGGCAAGGAGGCACATGGCAACCTCCTTTAAATGGTTCAGACAAGACCCAAATGATCAGCACGCAGGCACAAGGTAGCCTTGGCCATGCATAGGGTCAAACGAGATATGCACACTTAAACATGCAAGCATGCACGACCTTTCGGATAGGCACTCTAGAAACTCAGACTATGATCCGCGTGTATGCAGACAGACGTGCGAGAAAAACAGAGGCAACTGCACGCGGCCGCAGGCATGCAGACAGGCTTTAGCATGGGATAAGTATGTAGACAACATCCAAGAAAATAGAAACGTGCAGGTGTGTGTAATGGCTAATGGTCGAGTGGGCGGACTAGCAACTCACACGTGTGAGTGGTGCGCGCACAATCCACTGAAACAGTTGGCATAGTAGCTAGTTTTTGAGACGTGGCCACAACAGCTAGTTGTTGAGGGCACGTGGGCACAAGATGCAGGAGAATGTGCAACGTTTGAGATCAGGTCAGCCAATGGCTAGACCATCAGCGCGCTCCACATGGCCCATGGGCGCGCATCAAGAGGCGAACATTGTTGGCAGGCTGCACGTGGCGTGCAGAGGGCCAAGTCTCCTCCCTAGAATTGTGGAAGCGACCTGCAACGTGGCTGCTTGCATGCACAAAGTCCTGAAGTTGTTCCTTAGTGGCTAGAGGTGTCAGGCACATGTTGTATATGCTGTCTACAAATAGTAAGGCCTCAAGACACCAACTCACATAGAGATTGAGTGAGTGTTGTGGTGATCCAAATGAGGCCAAGTTTGTATTCCTTTTTGTGAATAAATAAAAGGCTGGAAATTGGTTTATGTAATTTGGTTTTGTGTTTTTAATTAACGGATCATTATGGGTAGACACTTGGATAGACTAACTAGGTCGGGAAACTTAATGCCGCACAGAAGCAAACTTTCGGTGAAAAATTAGGCCCCTGTGACAAGTATCATGGGGCGTGTTTTGGCATAACACAATCATTCTATATGGACTTGTGTGGTAATTACCTTTCCTAGGTAGGTTTCAAATGTCAAATGTTCTTTTAATTTAATTTTTGGATGTGTTTAGTGTTTTCATAATAGTGTTGTTTGACTTTTTTAGTTTTGTTCTTTATTTACGACAGTGTTTAATTTAGCTACGTAACTTATTTAAATACTAAAAAAAGATAAATATAAAAAACTCATTCAATCCAAGCCTTTTTTTTTAAATTCACGAATGTTAATTTATTTTTACCTATTCAATTAAAATACCTAAAAGCCTCATGTTTTATTTGTTTTGATTAACTTAATTCATTTCGACGATGCAGCTGTAAGACTCCAGCTACTATACTGCAACAGAACAAAATATTTAACGATAACTAGTCGTACTAGCAGTCTAAAAAAACATGTAGGGTATTTTAGAATTTTAAAATATTTAACAATCAAACAATTTTATTAACAAACGTGTATTTATATGTAGGGATATTTTAATTTATCAAAAAAAAAGAATATAAATAGGATTTTATGGGAGTAAATTAGGTAAATTTTGAATTTACAGGATTTGATCATAGTAAAATTGGTATTCACCAGGCAAATCTCATATTTATCAAATTTGGTCATGGCATAAATATGAGATTTAATGCTATATTTACTAAATTTGATTACGGTGCAAATACAAGATGTAAGTAGTAAATCTAAATTTACTACTATTTACTAATTTTTCAAAATTTGCTTTTATTTTCATAGCGTTTACTTGTAGAGTCGAGTTTATACCTTTTTCCTTGGGCCTTTTTTTTTTCCCCTTCACTATTTGCATGCATGATATACGCATCACCTAGTACAAGAGGGCACTCCTTACACAAAAGCTTACTTCAGTTGATAAATTATAGATGACAAACTAAGCTCATTACCTTATTAAAAAAAAAAAGAACCCTCGAAAGGTGGGGTGTTTTTATACATCTTACTATCTTTTTAATTGCATCTCAGCTTGAAATGCCAAATTTATTCTCAATATCTTCTTTGCTAAGTTGCGGATATCTTCTTTACTAGACTCCATTGATATTCGAACAAGCTCTTTCACCCCTCCACTGGATATAAAGTCCCGAGCATTGTCCTCTGCGGAACAAATCAAATTGACCAGATCATGTTAAACCAATATAAAGAGAACACGTATGTTAAAGAACTTGCACAAGAAAAAAAAAGGCCATAAAAAGTCCATTTCTTCCATGAATATTACCAAAAATAACAAAATTTCAAGTTTTAACCATTCCATATTGAAGCATCCAATCCCAGTTAGCAGCTCACCATTTTGTGCTAAATGGCAAAGAGCAAGCTCGATATGGCGTTTGGTTGAAGCTGAACTAGTATTTGAATTGGCCATTAACCAAGTAAGGGCACCGTCTTCTATCATAAGTGAAGGACCTTTCCTATGACCTGCACATTTTTTAGCACTTATATCGCATGTAATTTGCAAATGATAGATTACAAAGGGACAACTTCTATCAGCTAACCTTGGATTACTCCACGGGTTTCACATTTCGCAAAGTTCGCAATACCTCTAGCAACTTGTGCAATCACATCACTGCTCCCACATCTAACCATTCCCAAGAGTGCCTTCACACCCCCATCTTCTATTAGAATTGTGTGTAAATTTTCTGTACAACAAAACCTCTTAATAGATAAATACTTTGTTTGCTTATTAAAAAATTGATTATTAACCGTTAATTAACGCTAATGAGATGAGAATAGGCAGTGTTTAGATAGGGAATCCATGGAGGAAAAAAATGAAGTGACACAAGATTTGGCAAAACTACAGCAAGAAGGGTCACAGATTACCATTTCCACATAAATTAGCAAGTGCACCAGCAACCATTCTAAGAGTTTGTGGATCATTTGTCTTGGAAGCTGTCTTTGCCAATAGTTGAGCTCCACCTTTGCTTATTATTAATCCTTGATTCATCTCTGACAATTCAACGAAAAATAAATTAACGAAAGGTGAACTAGTGCCTAGGATGGTAAGGAATAATGATTTTTTAATGATAAATTTCGTCTCTTGTCAACTACCTAGGCCTTCTCCTTTCCTTAAACGATAGATATTCTGACTATAGAACCAGCATCTTCTATGCGGCAAGAATAAAAATACCTAGGCCTTTTCCTTTCCTTAAAGGACAGATATTCTGACTATAAAACCAGCAACTTCTATGCGGCAAGAATAAAACTACCTAGACCTTTTCCTTTCCTTAAACAATAGATATTCTGACTAAACAACCAGCATCTTCTGTGCGGAAAGAATAAAAAATACGCATAGATTAGTATGTTAATATGCGGCGTTCAGATCAATGATGGTGTAAACATGTCCAGTGGAGGAACGTATGTTACCAAATTCCATATGCACAAGGGAGATTAACTATGAGTTGGAAAACATTATTACCATTCATCGCCAAATTCGCAATGGCCCCAGAAGTCACTCTAAGAATAGTTGCATTTTGTGATGATCGTAACAGCGAAAGCAGAGCATCTAAACCACCTTCCTCCACTATTCTTTCCTGGTTAATATCTGGTTTAAAAAAAAAAGAAAAAGAAAAAGAAAAATCCGTTGGGCCTTTTCCACAACAGACTATTGTCTAACAAATGTTTATGAAAAGAAATCTCAGATTCATGATTACCAGAGGAAGGTTCATAAATACTCAATTCATAAGCAGAAGCGAATTCTCAAGGAGTAAGCTCCTGCTTAACAACCAAGATTTTCTTTTCTTTAACCACAAGTTTTTCTTTTGCTTTACTTCCCTAGTTACTTTGTTCAAACATATTGTATATTCTTGTCAAGAGAAATGGATGGAATGTCCCTGGAGAGAAAGAGAGAGAAAGAGAGACAGTTCGACATTTATCTGCTTATATATGGATATGAGGCAATTGAAGTGCACCTTCAGCAGCAAGATTGGCCACCACCTTCACAGCATGAATTTGGACGTTTGAATCTCTGGATGTCAACAGTTGCAATATCTTTGGAAGGCCAACTGAATTTTGGGAAGCCACACAACTTAAAATCAAGATATCTCAAGAAAATTTGTAAATAAAGATAAATTTGCTTGAAACTTTACTTAAATGTATGTGATATAAAAATTCTTGCCTTCTTCACATATCTTTGCAATTGTAGCTCTCTGACCAGAAAATGTGTCCTTTTGGGCAATTGGCTTTTCCAACCTTGTTGGACTCTCAAATGCAGAAGGTACTTTACCTATGCTTTCTCGCATATGTAACTTCTTATCCTGAATGTATCAAATGTAAGATCTTAACAACCAAAACAGATATCCCAAAAGACTTAAAACTTGCCTCAAAATCTTTCAGCTACAGAAGAAAAAATTACCTCAACATCATTCTCGTTTTCAGGTACAGCCTTTTTTAGATTGATCAGCTCATTTTCCACTGTTTTCCTCTGCTTTTCTTCAGTTAGAAGTCTTTGCCCCGTGGCTTGAAGTTCCTCAGTAATTGCCGCCTTTGTGTAATATATATATATATATATATATATATAATATATGCATGTGTTAATAAGTCATTAGTGCAACATAAATCTTAGAATAAATAAGGAGTATAGCATGATGAAGAACTAATTGATGATTAATCTAATTTAAAGAAAAGAAATTCAACCTTGCAAATAGGATCCATGTCAATCGTACCTCGTTTTCTAACAGATTTTTATTCTCTGATCTCAAAGAATGAAGTTCCTTTAGAGTTTGTTCATGCAGCTGATACATTTCTTGTAGTTTACCCTTAAGCTCCTTAATCTCTTTCTGCTGTTAGATTTACAACAAAATATTATAAATTCATGATGAAAGTAAAAGAAGTACAGAATGCAAATAAATATTTCAACTAATTGAGATATAATCCCCTCTATTTAAGGATTCTACTTGAGTCTTGATACATCTGTTTGCCTTGTAAACTAATGTGAGAGAGAGACGACTACTATTCTCTAGGAAAAGGATGAGAATGAAGCGTAAAAATTCAAAGAGAGCATGCTTAAAATGTAAAGCCTGCTTCCAAATGCTTTAACAAAGAAAACAACTTATCTATATATTCTTAGCATTTTATAATATAGTCTTGTACCCTTTTCAACAACACCTGCAATCGAAATTCTTTAACCATCTTTTCACATTAAGGTGCAGTTAGA
The DNA here is from genome assembly GCA_025403435.1 of Artocarpus heterophyllus. Taxonomy (NCBI): domain Eukaryota; kingdom Viridiplantae; phylum Streptophyta; class Magnoliopsida; order Rosales; family Moraceae; genus Artocarpus; species Artocarpus heterophyllus. The sequence continues at coordinate 18,118,716 of CM046353.1, forward strand.
AAATGACTAATAACAATGATAACTTTTTTGCTGTTGTTGTTGCCATGCACATAAAAAATGGCACATAAAAATCAAACACAAAATTGAACATGAAACATTTCACATATCTACAATGTCGGGATAAAGTTTACCTCCATGGAACCTTGATTGTCACTTAGCAGCTTTTTAGTTGAATCCAATTGTTCCTTTAGACCTTCAGAATGGATCTGCTCATCTTTCAATTGTTTGCTTAGCTCTACTATTTCATTCTCATACATCTGAGTAGCATCTGACAGGGATTTTTGGCGTCTTGAATTGTCCATCTCATGTTGCTGAAGTAATAAAAAATAATAACAAGAAGAAGAAGAAGAAGAAGGCGCTGTAGTTAATGCTTATGTTGTAAAAATTTTTGCTGAAGTACTAATGAAATAAGATAATCAAAGTGTTTACAAGCTTTGATTGAGCAAGTAAAATATGAGCCCAAAATCATATTTGAACTTAATAAATTGCAAAAGAAAAACCTTCCAAATGTAAACAGGAAGCCCTTTAAACCATAATTGCCAATGACAATAAAGCAAATAACTTACCTTAATAGTCTTTTGACTATCATTGAGGAGCTTCTTTAGCGCTTCTAATTCTTCCTCTACAATATCAGCACGAATCTGCTCATCTTTTAGCTGTTTAACCAACTCCGCTATTTTTTTCTCGTACATCTCAGTGGTGTCAGCCAGTACTTTCTGATAAGTAGAACTCTCAAGCTGGTTTTGCTAATAACAGGCAAAACAACGTAAGTACTTGTGCTGATATCAAAAAAAAAAAAAAAGTATTTGACACCAGAAAAAAAAAAAAAAAAAAAAAACTTAATACAGTTATACAAACACACAGATATTTGAGGTTGCAGTTTTCATAAATAAACTATGAAGATATATCAAAAGACAACACAAGTTAGTCCAACAAATTTTAGAATAACAACAAAAATAATAATAACTGAACAACTAGAATAATAACCATGGGGCAGTAAAAGGAGGGGCATGTGTGAGGCCAAACTGCTAAAATACTCTCCATGTCAAAGAAACGTAAATACCTTGCTTTGTTTTAAACTCAATTCTAGCTGTACAATCTTATCATGCATTAAACTGTTCTGATTTTGTTGTTGGCTCAATTCACTTGAAATGTCTTTCACTTCCAGCTCTAGACGAGTATTTTCCTTCTCTAGAAACTGCAAGCATGAGGAAGATTTTAGAAGCGACCATCTCATTGAATTACTACAAAGGAAAACGCACCTTGTGAAGATAGACCAGTAATGTACCAATTAGATTAGAAATCATGATAAGGAAAAGACAAGTACCTCAGACCTTGTAATTAGGTTTTTTTTGGCTTCAGCAAAAGAGTCTTGACATTCTCTGAGCTGTTTTTCCAACACATTTCTATCATCATCCCTCAACTTCTGCTGCCTTTCAAATTCTGCCGTAAGATGATCTACTTGGTTTTCGAGCTTCCGACATAAGCTTTCGTAATCAAAGTCTTCCTTAAGTTTTACTGCATTCACTATTTTGATAGCCTGTGAAAACAATTTAACACAAAACTTGCTACTATGAGGTTCGAATCGTACCATTCACAAATTAAAAGTTTTCAGTCTCCTTATAACAATGATGGCCTTAGAAATGGACAAGCAAGAAAGATACTGGAAATCACGTATTAATGTCAATCAACCATGTGTGACAATTAGCACAAAGAAACCATTAAGGGTCAGATGTAATACGTCAAAATTTAATTTAAGAAGCAATTAAAACATTCATTAATGTTGGGTTGTTAAAAGGTTTATATTCTGTTGTCATTAATACTTCCACTATCTCACAAATCATGTGTGGAGAAATCAAAAGCTTGAAATGTTAAAGCAACAAAATGACACTGAGAGAGCATTTTGCAGATTACAGAAACTCCTTGTTTCAAAATAAAGGCTTTGAAAATAGCTCACCCTTTGCCCAAATGTTATTGTACTAGTAGTCTCCGCATGATGTCGTGCTGAGGGGCCAATTGTTACTATAAGTGAAGTCCTTGCAGAGCCTATAAAAATAAAAGTAAAATATCGTATTTGCAGTTCTGCAGCAGATAAATCCACATGAACTAGGCATTATAGGTTACCGTAGATAGAGCTATACTAATATCTGAAGTAAGTAACGCAACACAAGTTGAAGTACCTAATGTTACTTTTCAAAAGATTTTTCAGTGTTATATTTTATGCGAGAAGTGAAAATAATAAAGAATGGAGAGAAAATAAAAGAATCCTTGGGATGACCTCCAAATGAATCACGAAGCAATCTTGTCAGCTTAGACTCTCTGAAAGGTATATGTGGACTGTTTTCAGCCAACGCATTTATACATTTTCCAAGAGAAGTCAGCGAGAGATTTATGAACTTCGCCTCTTCAAGCATGTGGCCTTCACTCCCTGCAAAATGAGAAATGTGCATGTTATAAATATTAGTAACATAGACTAAGCTGCAATCTTTAAGAAATTTACCAGAGCAGGCCTGTCAGATGGATTACTTCAGTGTAAAAATAATATTATCCCGTGTGATAACAAAGAATCCACAGTAGCAAATTTTTGAAAAGAAATCGACAATGTTTGTAAACCTTTGAGTCCTTTAGTTCATATGAGGTTGAAAGGGAAATCAAAGTACCCAAATAAAGGTACTGAAAATGACGGTCTAAAATCTAGCTTTATAATTATAGCATCAACAACATACCAGATTTATCTATTCTTTCGGACCCCGCGAGATCAACAATTAGCAACTTGCTTTTTCGGACCATAGGTATGCCATCGGTACCAGAGTTGGACACCTCCCGTGAATTGGGGCGGTCTTTTGTATTTTCATGGACAGGTCTTCGAACATAAACCTGCAGAACAATGAATGAGCTTGGATTAGAAGTTATATGAATAAATGAATAAATTAATAACAAATGAAGTTAAGGGCTATAAATAGAAAAATCGAGTCATTTAATATACCCACCATGAGGATGGCATGACTACGTGAAGACTCAGTGTTTAGCTTGGTATTAGCCGCATGGCGATTTCTCTCACCTATTTGTAACAGCTGTAAAAACTGATCAAGGTCTTGAATTTTGACCACTGAAGCACCAGGCAATGACACCTCCCCAGTCTTGGGATCATCATTAATGGGGATATTGATCTTCTCTGGCGCAAGCAGATCTTGGATGGATTCCATATACAACTGGCACAAGACACCATCATAAGTAATAATATCTCTTATTTTCAAAATAGTTAATCCGAAGAACAGTAAGCTCTAGAAGAGGGTTCGTTCAATGTTATGTTATATAAATAAAATGCTAATAGAGATTTCTTTAATGTGTTTTCTGTCTATTTTTTGCATCTTTCTTCCATTCAATAAGGAAAAATATCAACCCAGGTCATGGTCTATATCAACGTTTGCTTGATGCCATCATCATATGCTTACAGAACATGTGAATGAATCAATCCAACCAAATTTCATTTTCCGTTGTCATGTACTAAACTATATTTTACTTTATGTTTCATTTTTATCTCATAATTGAGCGCACTGATTTTAAAAATCACAGTGTTCCCACTGAAGCTAGAACTGTTCGATTTTCAGGTGAGCAGAATTTGAGTTGAGAAATAGTAGACTTTGGATAAGAAAGTTGGCTCAGAACATTGAGGAAAACCATGTCTATGGTGATTTTGAAATTAGAAATCAGAAGCAAGCCTTGATGACACATAAAGAATATTACCTGCAAATAAGAAATTTCCACGCTATCAAAAGCAGGAGATATACTGAAAAGTATATCCTCTAGGGCTCTGGCCATTATACCGCGCTCAGAGGTGTCATCCTTACCCAGTCTTCCAAGAGTGTAAGTTTTGCCGGTACCCGTTTGACCGTAAGCCATAACTGTTCCATTATATCCATTCAATACACTCTGCAAAATGTTTATCGAAAATTTACTTTACAAAATTACCAGAGACTAATTTTTTTAAGAGACAATCACAAAAGGGAAATTTTCCATTCCACAACCGAACATAAAATCACTACATGAACAAACACATTGAGCTCCAAACAACACCAGAAACAACATACTAATACTTCATCTTGTTTTGCCACGCTGACTTGATTTCATCGTTTTGGAACTTGGAAGTTAACTTACCTCAACTACAGGTTTTGCCACTGCTTCATAAACACGCCTTTGGGAGGCGGTGTCGGTAAAAACTTCGTCGAATCTGTAGGATTCAGAACTCCAATTGTTTTTTCTCAACTTCAATCGCTTTAGCTGCAAAAGCGGAAATAAGTTTTGTAGCCTAAACATTCTTGTAAATGCGCAAGAAAATAAGCATGCTTTGCGCAATTTGCATTTTAGAGACAAAAATTAATGCAGAGGAAAACTTATGGCCTTATTGATTTAGATAATAACAACTGTGCAATTCAATAATTTGGACTAAACATGCTTTAATTGTTCCCCTTTAATTTTCCCTTGGTGGCAAATTAATCACCTCTGGCTGCAACTCAACACATTCAACAAAATCAGATTCTGGGAGGAGCTCCTCAGCATTTCTTGGTCGAACTCTGACTGCAACTCTCACCCTTTCCGAATCTGCAGCAAATAGAAGTTTTACAAAAAAAAAAGGGTCCTTGAGTCAGTTTTCTAGAGAACATATCACATTATCTGAACAAATAGAACAACACATTTAAATTTATAATTTTGAAAAAAAACTCAACAGAAAGAAAAAGCAGCGAAGTTCAACCGTATATATCATCAGAAATAACGTTTATATGCCACACAGAAGAGTGTTTGAACCATTAGCAGCCAGTTAACCCCACAAAAAAAAAAAGACGTTCCCAAAAAAAAACTTTTTGACAAATGCAATTTCTAATTTGTGGCAAAACAAGAAGAAGAAAGAAAAGCTGGTAAGGTAACATTAGAAAAGAACCCAGAAAAGAAAAACACACAGAACCACCACAGCACCACAGATGCAACTACACCCATTCACAATGCCGTACTTCATAACGTGCATGTACATATATACATATATATATATGTATTTGAGTAGAGAGAGAGAGAGAGAGAGAGAGTGGTTCAAGTTAGGACTTTTTTCACCTAGTTCATGTTCGGAAGCAGAGCGAGTTCTGGAATTGGGAGTGACAGAGCGTCGCGAAGACGAAGAAGAAGAAGGAGCTTTAGGACGATTGGCAACGCCATTTCCTCTGCTAGAAACACCAGACACCGAAAAAGAAGAGGAAGAAGAAGAACCATTAAGAGAAGTTGTAGAAGAAGCTTCTTGTTTTTCAAATCTGCCGCTAGTATTACTATGCCCTGTCGTCGTCATTGGAGAAGACCTTAAAGCCGAAGCCATTAATTTCTCTCACCACAAGCACCAATCCACCATTGGAATTTGAAAATTCTTCAGAGCTTTAAGAGAAGAATAACAATTTAAGCTCTCCCTCTCTCTCTCATTTTATTGTAGAGAGAGAAAAAGGGAAAAATAGTTGAGGCCGGCACGACTAAAGGGAGAAAGAAAAATTATTTGTTTGATGGGAAAATGGTTCCCGCGTTCGCATTATCATGTACTACATTTTGTCTTTTGAGACGTTCTTTTTTTCTCTCTCTTTCTTTTTTTTCTTTTTTTTTATCATTTTTTATTTTTATTTTTATTTCATTCATTCATTCATTCATTACATGTGTGGTTATGTGAATGTGACTCTCTCTAGAGGCTAATGCTTTTTGAGGTTTGTCCATGGCAATTATTACTTTCTTTTTCCCTCATGCACTTCATTCCCCCTGAATCTCATAAAGTTGCTAACTTTTGCAGTTTTGGATTTCTCCTCCTACTTTCTTTTCTAGATGTACTATTTGATTTTTTTTTTTTTTGCATAGTGATAGGCCCGGTTATTTTAATTGTTAGATTGATAAGATATTTGTTACATTGATCAGATTAGGAGTGAACGATGAATGATTTGATGGTTTTTAGACAGGTATGGTGCGGTTTTTTTGGATGACGGGTTGGCGATTAACCAACCCGCAAACCGCCTACCACATGGCGGGTGGTTTCGGTTTGGTTTTGGGTGATTGCGGGTGGGTACGAGCGGGTTGAGGCGGTTTAGACCTATGTTATTGCCTAATGTAATTTTTTAGACCTTTTTTTTCGAAAGTGAAGAAAATTTGTAGAAAATATAAGATGATAATACATAAAGCATTCCCAACAATTTTGTTGCTTAAAGACAGTGACCATATTCAAAAATATAAATTAAGAAACATAATTATTCACTGCAACAAGAAACATCAACTACAGATGAAGTGATAAACAAAGTCAATAGTCCATAAAGATTAAAGCCTATTCACTGGATTCGAAAATAATAGAATGCTACAAATAAAATGATGAACAAAGTCAAGTGTTCTTTTTCTTTTAGGGCTTTCTCTACTAACTTACTTGATTTGAGATCACTTCACAAAATAATATGAGAATTTCTAGTTTCCAATATGTCAAGAGGCAGCCGAGCCCGTGCTTGGAGTGTTGGATTGTTCAATTATCTCTAAAATAAGAACAAAATCAAATAAATGATAAGTTTTTTTTTTTAAATATATAGGCGAGTAGGTGCGGGTTGAACCCGCCCTCAAAAAATGAAAACCAAACCCGTCCACCAGTAGGTTGCTAACGTAAACCCACTTTTTTCGAGATGGGCGGGTGCGGGCGCGGGCGGTTGGCGGTCATGTTGTTAAAAATTTAAAGGGCATAATATAAAATTACTTTAAACATAAATTAAACCGTAAAAAAGTTAATTTAATAATGAAAGTTCTTCCTATCTTTTTGAGAGCTTTTCATATATAGTTGGATTTGTTTGAATTTCTTAAAGGTGCCTTTTCTCTCCGTTGCATTTATTGGACCGTGCCTTCCCTCTCGACTGCTTGTTATATTAAGCGTTTACATAAACAAAAATTCTTTTTTTTTTTTTCCTGTTTTAGAAAATTGATTGTTTGGTGCTGGTCCAGTAGAGTTTTCTTGACTCTTTTTCTTACGTTGAAACAAGAAACAAGCAAATATATATATATATATATATAGCATTATTGTATTCTTAGACAATGAAAGTGTTTTTCCTTTTTTTTCCGTTGGTGATACTTCTCTGTTGAAAACCGTCTACTATTTTAGCACATAATCTCTATTGGAAAAGGCACTAAAAAATTGAATTTACAATTGAGGGAATTCCAATATTATGGTGAGTCGTTTTATCATTAGGTTAAGCTTAAAAATATCCATATAATTACTTTTGAACGTTGTGATGCTCTCTATAAGAATATTGAATGAGTTTATTGACATGATAAAATTTTGGTATTAAATGTGATTGTATATCTTAATTAAGCACATAACCACTTTATAGCTCAAAAAAAAAAGGGGAAAAAAAACATTTATTTGCTATTCATTCCCGAAAAAGCAATACGCGATAGTATTATAACATGATATATATATATATATATATATATATATATATCCATTTATCATTAAAAAAAAAATCTAGCTGTCTATGCTTTATCAGGTCCCTGTCTTTGGACAAACCATGTAGTGTAGGTCCTTTCCCTTCCTCACACGTATTAAACCAGAAAGACACTATAGAAATATCCAAACCATCATTTGAACGTTGTAAAAGAGATGGCCTAAGATTGAATCGTGTCTTACGGGTGTTTGACAGTGGTAGGAATCACTCAGTTATAAACAGTATAAAGCTCTCACATGCTACAGTAACAATAAAAAATGTGCTATAGTATAAAACTCTCACATGCTACACTAAAAGTGGTTCCCACCCCCCTTTCAAACACCCTATTAATTAAAATTTCAAAAGACAAATTCCTGTTATGCAAGTCATTAGTGAAAGATAAATAAATAAATAGAAGAGGCGTTCCTATGATTCTGAAAATTAACCCCTCCCGGAGGTAGAACTCTTTTTTTTTTTTTTTTTTCTAAATTTAATAGATATTATCTTTTTATGTGTGGATGCTTTGTATCTAATCTATAGCATTTTTCTATCGTTTTCAATATGTTAAGGGACATAATGACTAGGACGACAAAAGGTTTGCCGTCCCATTTTCACTTATCAAAAGGCATTACACTATGTTTGACCTCTTAGAGCTAGATAAGACCCACCTAACTTTTAAACCACTTTAACTTGATTCCATAATATCCTATATATTTTACTACATGGCTCTACCAATTATTCCTAGTCCAATTCTTTTCCTCAAAAAAGAAAAACGAAAATGGGTTGGGAGTTCGTTGATAGGGTATGAAAACTACATTACTAATAGACATTTTTTTAAAACTGTCAGACTTTTATAGATTATATATGGATTATTTGGTTAATTTTGTTTAAATTTATCATTAATAACCATGCACCATCTGTGACGGTTACATTACACTTGGTCCACAATGCGATTTTGATTCTTTTTTAAGGCAAATAATTGAAAAACTATAGTCGTACGCTATTGAATTAAGAAAATTATTGTTTAACATCCACTTGACAAAAATATTGTATGTTCATGTTTTGCAAAAGATAGCAGTAATTATACCTTATTTATATTTATAAAAGTATGGTGACCCGAATTCAGTTTAAACCGACCCGAAAATCTCACGGTGCGACAAATTGTGGTAAAAAATAAAAGTATGATTTTTTCATGAGATCTGTGGTGGTAGGCCTAATCCCGTAGCCTACCACTGATCTCGTAGGAGGTGCGGGGGCTCCACCCCGCGGTACGGACCTTGTTGTTGGGCCATTTAGTTTATGTTTTTGGGCCCATAGGGTTTTGCTTATACCTATATATATGATGTATTGCGTTAGGGCTTCATAATTAGCGAATTTTGAGTCTCCCTAGCGCCTCCATTGTAATCTTCACGAGTTTAGTGATTTTCTTCTCTTATGCCTGTAGTTTTTTTCCGTTTTGGGTTCCCATGTAAATTCTCTGTGTGTTTTTTATCTTTGTTTGTATCGCATTATTTTCATAACAATATTCTTAGATTTCATATTGTGCCCCCATTGAAAAATTTTCTTAGTTCTGTCAATACTCCCAATAACAAGGAATACTGAAGCTTGAAAGGAGAAAAAGAGAAGAAGAAGAAGAAGAATATGAGGATTGATAAGGTATTTAAAAGAGTAATTTAAACTTATGATTTAAACTATAAACAGTGTAAAGCTCTCACATATTTATAATTTTAAACCTAAATAAAGGTTTAAACTATTCTTTCAAGCATCCCGTGAAATTCATGTTAACGAACAATCAAATTGAAAAGGTAAGTCGATGATTATGACAGTGAAGGGAAATGAGTTGGAAGGTGTCAGAGTAACAGTTCTTTAAATTGTTTGTTTGTTTGTGTATTTCATTTCATTATTTGGCCGGCAATGCAAGCTGGTCTTTGCCATTCGGTACATGGGTCGAACACTAGCAACAAAACAGAAATTGTCATTGGATTACACATATTGCTAATCACAACCAAAGTCCATGTAAATTGAGTCCTTTATTTTATCTTTGTGGAAATATATCACTTGATTTGAGTTTTTCTAGTAAGCTTTATTCGTTTCTTTTGCATTTCTTATGCTTTTATGTCCCTATCAGACTTCTTCAAACAACGACATTTTTTTCAAGGGAATAGCTTATATGCATGCATGTAGTTACTTGAAAAAGTTTTGGCATAATAATACCAACTTCCTAATTTTAGAGTATTTTATTCCAAGGTTTAGAAAATCTTTGTTAATATGTCTAATAGTGGTTGGAACTGGAATGTGTTGTTTTTTTAGGGGACTTCTTATATAGTTTTTAGTTTCTCTAAATGAAATTTATGAAAACTTTGAAAATTTTCTTGAATAATATAGTTAATTTAATCAAAATTTCTTCCCTAACCAAAAAAAGGAAACAATTTCTTCAATTCTAAGGAAGAAGAGAGATGCTAGTGTTGATATTCTACGTCAGTCTCAATTCTTAGATTCATCTCCACTAACCGATACAGGCACGGTTTAAGATTGATGTAATTTCAAGAACAATAGTTTGGTGAACAGGTTTTTGGTTGTAAATATTTTGTTATTTATTGTATTCGAAAGGGTATTTTACTAGTAGCATGTGGTAAAAAATTTTAAAACTGTTTGCAATAAAATTCAACCCCTTTTGGCAGTATTGTTGAGAGCTTCCAAGTATGATCAGGAATTTTTTAAGAAGCACAAAAGTACATTCCTTGACAACTTGTTTTCTTTTTCCTTCTTTCTTTTTCTTTTTCTTTTTTTAAAAAAGGAAACTTTACTTGTTTTCATGTGTTGAGAAATAAAAAGTATTGATGATCTCAATTTGCATATTGGGGTTTCCTCAATGATTAGTTTCAATTTTCAAATATGACCCACTTCAAACAAGCTTCTTTTTATGTCTTAAATTCTCGTTTGAAACTTTAATTGTAACTGGCATTTAAAGTTTAAGAAATATAGCATGTGAGAACTTTACATTGTGATAAATTTTTACTTTTTATACTATTTATGGTTATAACTGAAAAATCAAAATTGAAGTCCTAAACACCGTTTAAAATTATAGAGAAAGGACAACAGGACTAAATACTAATTATGCAGGAAAATTCAAATGGCTAATAGTTGCTTTCAGTTCTTAGTGCACATGGAAATGCACGTGCATTACCCTATTAGCAGCCCAGAGATAGAGGGGGAAAAAAATAAAATAAAGCCTGACCCCACATTTGTAAGGCTGCAGAACTCAATCCTTGGGAGAATTAAAAACACCAAAGAGAAATTCGATGGTATATATGAAACTGATTCTATTTTTTATTTCACATTTCAGAGAAAGAACTGATTTCCAGCAGATAACATATGACCTTTCAGCTACAGCCCATTTTGGTCACAAGTTATTGTCAATCTTTAGCAACATCTTAATGCAAACTGAAACATGATTGACCCCACAACCAAATAATTTTCACATGGCAAGTTTTACATCAAACTCTGCACCAGAAATGGACAAAGCCCTTGGTCTGTTGGTAGCTGTAGAATAAACTTGCTTTTATTATAGATTAAAAAATAAATAAACACCAAAATTCCAATCATTGTAGTCCATTATCATATCAAACAACAAAACAAGTCCATCTTAATCCATTCATTAATTTCTCTTTTTTTTTTTTTGAGAGGGAGACAGTTTTTTCAAAATCCTACTTCGGCCCTGTGTATCATTTTCTTCCAAGCAAAATGCAATTGGCACGAGAATTTGTGTTAGAACTCTTGCAGCGGAACCGCCTTCGAAGAGGAAGATCGTGGCAAGCGTCGCCTTCAAATAAATTCCTAAACTCCGAGAAGACTTTTGTTAGTTTCTTGAGCAGATTGAAACAGTATCAATGCCACAAACGTGCCGGTTTTTATGTCAGACTCTGGATCAAAGGCCAAGGATACTGATTCTTCAATGAACATTTTCTGTTCTTGCAAAGATTAGAACAAATAAGCATCAGCATTTGCAGGGTGTTTTTTGACAACAAGGCGATTGACAAAGGTGATGGAGATGATGTAGATATTGTTATGTATATAATCAACACCTAACATCAAAATGCACAGATTCTGTTAAAGATACAAAACTTATCATATTGTTCTCAAGCCTTTTTGAGCATGTCATCCATCGTTATCCTTTTTCTTTTTGAGATTCATTCTATTTTGAGCATTAACCAGGTTATCCATGTTCAAAATGAATATTAGGCGAAAGAAAGAAGAGAAGGACGTGTAACATATGATAATCCAAATGTAATACAATTCTAAACGTTCTTTGTTTACTCACTTTCAAGATTAATGCAAAATTGTTATGCTATTTAGTGTTCGTTACACGACTTTATTATTCTCTCTTTCAACAACTTTTACATATCTAAATTTCTATGCTACAAATTATGCACTTGTAATTAACGTGCAAACTACGCCGTAATTAAGAATAAGAGCAACTTACAAAAACGCCCCCAGATGTACCACTGTATTAAAAATGCCCTCTAATAAAACCATTTTTGAAAACTCTCTTTATTAAAAATTGAGATTTACTAAAAGACTAAGTTATCATTTCTCCCACTCACTTATGTAGGATGTCGAAATAGAATCTGTCAAGTTCCCAGTCACCAATGCGGGATACTAGATTATAACCTGTCAGGTTTCAGCTTAGAAGCTATCAGATTTTAACATATTTTTTTTAAACAAAAAGCATTAACTGCCTCCGATTGCTAGTATGGGTGCCGGGTAGTTACCTAGCAGGTTTTAACTTGGAACCTACTTTATTCAAACATAATTTTTTGAACTTAAGATTCCGTCTTAGAACCTACCAAGTTCCGTCCCCGAACTAGCCGAGACCTGTCAGGTTCTAACATGGAGCTCACAAGATTCAGTTTAAAAAAAACACCGAAAGTGCTAGATTTTGTCTCAAAACTTTTCGGACACAAAAGCCACCAGATTCCAACATGAAACTCACCAAATTCCGTCGTGAAACTTACTAGATTCCAAAGTTAAAAAAAGGCAGATCAAACGAAAAAACACAAATGCGATCGCAAGATTGACAAAAAAATTACAAAAAGAGAGAGAGAAAATACTAAAAACTACATAGTGAAGAAAAAATACACAGAATTTTCCAAGAGTAGATTACAATATAAACCTTAAAAACCAAAAATTACAACTAGATTACAAAAATTCCATATCCAATAATTGCAAAAACATGTACAGTCTTCCTCTGCAATATCAACAAAAAAGATCTAACTAACATAATCATGTTATTGAGTTACAATAAATCCACCATATCTAACTAAAGTGCATTTAATAATCAACAAGTAACATGATTCAAGCACTCCAAATTTTGATCATATAAAAAATGATGAAAAATTGAGTTTACTATTCAGCATCTTCCTCTTGAACAAATCACAATCACAGATCGCTACACCCGCTGCCGCCATGACCTTCCTCTTCGCTGTCATCTTCCTCTAGGAAACATTGGCATTATGGCGATGGAGAAAGCCAAGAAAGAGAAATCCCACGAGCGACGTGGGAAAAGTCCACAACACATACGGATCGACGAGCATAGTCATCGTCAATGGAAACGAAAAACAACAACGACAGCTCCAAAGACGGCAATCTGACCTAGCAAACAGCTCTGGAAGACATTCGGTGCTACTTGAACGCGAACGGCATGGGAAGAAATGGCTTTCGTTTATCACTGTGTAGAGAGATCACCATCATAGAGAGAGAAAGAAGAGAGATCTGGCTTCGGCGTCGGCGGTTTGGTGGTGTCATGGGGGTCGCTAGCGGAACGACATCTAAGACGAGTGGCAACATGAGTGGCGGCCGATCATCTTGGTGGCCACAGTTGAGGAGATCGTCGAGATTAGAGGACGAGGAAGGCAGTGATGGCAACGGTGCAGGCAACGATGCCGAGGGAAGAGATTGGGGGGGGTTAGGGGGAGAGAGAGAACAGATCGGAGGGTTACAGAGAGAAGATGGCGGGTTAAAGAGAGAGAGAGAGCAGTGATGGGATGGCCAGGAGAGAGAGCGGAGAACGAAAAAATTTGAGAGAGGAAAGAGAGGCGTATTTTTTATTTAATTTTTGAACTAGGAATAAAATATCAAAGTAAAAATTAAATTAAAAAAGAATAATAAAGGTAATTTTAAAAGTCAAAAAATAGGACGCTCATTTAATAAATGTTGTATTTTCAGAGTATTTTGTGTAATTTTTTAAGAATAATGATTTATTATAGTCTCTTTGAGAATATAGATTGAAACATTTTTTTGATTCTAACAAACTTTTAGTTTAAATTTTGTGTGAGAAAATATTGTTATAAAACTTGATTATAACAGCAAATAGATTCAAACAGTATATTAGAGTAAAAATGGGTTTGAAACACTGCAAACCGAGCTGCCAAGATAGTTCTACGTCATCACCAACGATAACGGTTCTATTTGGGAATCGCAATTCAGTGTAAGAATTTCGAAGTTCGGCTCTTAGACCTGCTTTTTCTTCTATGTTTATCAACCGAATTTGCATGGTGGGTAAATTAAGGCAAATTGCACTTATGCAGCCTAAACTTATCATCTTTTGCATGCAACTCTTTAAATTATTTAATTTTGACATTTAGGACTCGGAGCTTTATAACTTTTAGCAATGTAGTCCAATTAATAACCAACATTAATTAAAGGATGGTAATTAGATTCTAAATGCCAAAATTTAAGAGTTTGTCGGGGAAATACGTTGAAACTTATATACTGTATCATACAAAAGCTTTTACACTATAATAAACTTTTATTTTTTCACTGTAACATGTAAGAACTTTATATTGTAGCAGTTGAAACTTATTATTTCTAACATTTTCCCAAAAAAACTCTAAAAAGTTCAAGGAACAATTTCCAACCAACAAAAAATTTAGAGTCCATTTGCGTAAAATCTTAGCACATTTCCCTCAATATTTAATAATTGGTGTTTATTAGCTATTAGACCACAATTTATAATAATTTTTAAAATTTAGAATACTATTTGTTAAAATTGAAAGTTTGGAATCCAAACTGTCCAACACAGCAACAAGGTGCATTAATGCAATTAACTTTATACTTTTAAAAGATAGATTACTGATTTTAGGAAATTATAAGAACATTTTGGTATCCTAGACACAATTTAGAGAAAAATCCAAAATACTTAATTGAACATTTGTTAAATTCTACATTTGTATTATGTCCCAAACACTATTTTTAAAAATAGGTTTGAAAACTAAACAAATAATCAGGGAAAAAAGCCAGCATGTATGAATGATTATGGAGAAGAATCAGTAAAGGATTTAATCAATGCGACAAATCGAAATTTGATCGACTATGTGTAGACAATAAGGGCACGAGATTTCTGCATAGAGCTTGATCAATCTTACCTGTTAAGTTTTAAATATTTTAACAAAATATAATTTTATTTTATTGAAATTTTTTACTTTCTCTCTTTAAACCTAAGTTCTTAGTTACTACCATTGAAGATAATATTTAACTATTGATTGTTGAGTTTGTTTTGTGTCATTTTTAACATATTAACCAGTTAAAGGGTCATAATTTCCTTTATTTTTTTGAAAAAATTAGGATATGACTTCGGGGATAGTATAATAACATGATGTATACCCTTGGATTATCAAAAATACAGACGCAAACTTAAAATTCGACTAAAACCAAGCAGTTATTTTTGCTTTTTTTTTTTGTTTTTTTGAAGCATTATTCCATCCTTTAATTACTTTTCCTTAAATTAAATACATTAAAACATTGAAGAAAAACAAAAAATAAAAATTAAATACATTTTCACTAAAAAGCTCTGAAGGCTCAGAAAGTTAAACGTACATTGTATGGTTATTTTTATAATTTTTGTTTCTTTTTTAAACTAAATATAACAAAGTTAAAATGGACAGTTTGCAATCCAAAGCATATTCTCATGGTTCCAAATGATATTTTAAAATAATTAGATATCCTTTCTATATTTATTAAAGAGAAAATAAAGCAATGGCTTATTTTTTGTCACCTTTTTAAATAAATGACTGAATTTTTTAAAATTAGAAAATGATAAAACTTTTTTGAAAATTAGGAAAATTGTCTCTTTTTACAGCGATACATTATTAATAAATACCCGTACATCATTGATTAACATTAGTAAACACTTATTCACAATAATTATCACTAATAAATTGGTTGTGTTAATGACATAAACCATACCTTCTACTTTTATAGTATATTTTGGTATTTTTAATTTCAATCAAAACTTTTTAATTGCTACTGTGTATCGTTCTCACATATTACAATAGCAAAACAAAGAGAGCTAGATTGTAAAGCTCTAATATGCTATTGTCTTTTAAACAAACCCAATTTGGTTATCCAATGGTTTTTAAACCAATGCTCTCAAATACCCTATTAATTCTTTCTTAATATATTTTTTCATTTTAAGAAACTATAAATGTATTTTAGATTTGAAAAAAGTTGTTTTAATCTTCTCTTGTAAATTTTTTGGACCGAAAAGACATAGTGATATGATAAAGTTACCATTAATAGACAGAATCTATATATGATATATTTTCTCTTATAAAATATTTAATATTTAAAAAGCCACAAAACTTAATAATCTTTATTTTAAATTTGATGTTTGTTTAGGATTATTTATGTTTTTAAATCTATAAAATGTTTTTCATAATTATTTAATGGTGGTTATGTTGTTTTGCCCAATTTTTTATTTATAGAGATGAAATTAATACAGTTTTTTTAAATTCAGAGGATACATTTGTAGCTTCTAAAAACAGAAGAATAAATTAAGAAATAGTTAAACTAGAAAGTATAGCTATGTAATTAGTTTATCATTAATCTATTAATGATTTATCATCTACAAACCCAATGAATTATCGAGTGAATATAAACCACCAAGTTTTTCAATTGATAACTAAAAGTCAGTACTGTTAAGAAGTGTGGAGGTAAATTCAACGCCTTTTAGAATATCACCTCACATAAAATATTTCAAGGGTACTAGGTTTTAAAACCCAAGTACGCGCCCCCACGGAGAAATATCCGTGCGACCCATGCGGTAAGATGAAGCCACGGTAACCGTTGCCCTTAAAGTCTTGTAGCCGCGCACTGAGTTAAGCGAGTCGTAACGTGAGGAAAAATCTCACACGATCGCACGTGTCAGTGTGTTAAAGTTCACGGTTTTACGATTTTTTGGGGTTTGTTACCTATTTTTTTATAAACCTCTAAATAGATAGATTGTGTTCTTTTCTTAGTAGAGTGAAAACTTAGAAAATTTGGAGAAAATTCTAGAGAGAAGCGTGCAAGTTTCTCTTGTTAAAATCATCATTACAGTGAATTATTTTGTAGTAGTTGAAAGTAGCCTAGCTCTCACATCGAGAGTGATACCACTATAAATTTATGTTTTCTTATTATTTTTATTCTCATATTTTTTTTGTTCTTAGTAGAATTAAGACTTCTAATTTGCAAATGTACATCATTCATGAGCATCAGTACATCATTGATGTACAAAAATAACCATTTTATCAATTTTCAAAAACTTAAGACATTACTTAAAAAACTTTAAAAATGGCTACTTATCCCCAAAATCTCTAAATAACATGGTACTTCAATATACAGAAAACAAAATAATAAAAATCGTTCTTTTTGTTTATTGTATTTATTTCTTTTTTCAAACAACTTTCTTGTTATTTATTATTTTTGGTTT